>JAADWZ010000213.1:0-49681 GCA_023336445.1 Pythium dissimile | reverse complement strand
TTGCACTGCAGATACCCTATATTACCCAATCAATCTGCGTGTCCGCTTGGGTAATCTCTCTGGGAACATTGATTGGCTACAACTGCAGCCTCCTTTGACAAGAGACTCGAAGCTTAGATTGTCTGTGTGGACCACAACACCTCAAAAACAGCGCAGAGCTTACGAAGAAGCCCAGCCGAGAGGAGCGCACTCTTCCATCTGCCAGCAACCGTCCAAGTCCAAGCGCGCGGCTCTCGGGTCTGCGACCGCGGCGTTACTCTTCGGGAGGCGCCGCGGGATACGTCACCCCAGAGATGTTGTCGCGCGCTATTGACCACATGTAATGAGGCGGAGGTGTATTCTATTTATTGAGGTTGATGTTCATTCGAGTGACGAGCAGCTTTTTGTTTGATGCAGCCTTCAGCGGCTGGAGGTCGCTGTAGGTGTACCACAACTAGCCCAACTTCCTGCCAATATCAAGTGATCTCATATCTTCTGAATGTCAGAAGCCTCGCTACGAAAACAGCTGCGACTGGCGGACGTCATGTGGACGCGCATGGGTGGACCACAGCTGTGAAACAAAGATCTTCGCTGGATATCCATCTGAAGTCCAGAGCTCGATCAGTTGACTGGAGCGAAATAGATGGCGCGTGGCGCCATGAACATGAGCGGCATGTGCTACTCGCGTTCCAAGATGTGCGACAGCACCGACATAGACGGGGAGTCTGATACATCGAGTTTAGTGATCTGCACTTCTATTGGTTGGGCGTTGGCCCAACTCGGGCGTGGGGCAAACAAATCAATTCATTTGTTTCGTCAGGCGCCTGAACTTGGACGGCATGAAAGGGTGATATCGTTGTGCACAAAGATCACTTTACTGCTGCTCCATTTGGTGGATGCAACTGTAGTTGAGGACCTCTTGAAATAATAGATAGAATATCATCAGTGAGAGCCAATGTGCTTCAACACGAGAACAATGGTACTTGGAAGTAGCTTATTTGATTCAACTGCGTACGTACTGGAACACGAGAACTATTGTACGAAAAGATGCGGACAGGAAACGTTGGAACAATCAGCGAAAACAGATGGTGACTCAGGTTGACGACAGTCGCGTGAACGTGACAGCGTAGAGTTCACGACACCACTGCTTGCCCGCTCACCAGCGAGACTACGACGATATGGATTGCATTAGCTATTAGAATCGTCTGTTGAGAGACAAGTGCCTATGCTAAGCAACTGCAGCGTAGTTGGATACGAGTTGCGACGTCCGATCCAGGCTGTTAGTCCGGAGCCACGCTGGCGACGCGGACTGTCGTCTTGTTCCGGACTGGAAGGCTGGTTGCTGCAAAGGCAGCTGGGCCGTCCACTTGTGGACCATAAATGGGTTCAATTGCGGAAAGAACAGAAGATCTACCTTTGGGTGTCCACCAGCTGTTTCCTGCGGTTCGCCGGATCGCTGCCTGCTCGATAATCAGGGACGGAGGAACCTCAGGAAACTTGACGTCATTCCCATTTCTCATCTCTGGACGAGCGAGTGCGCAGGGGCGAATCGCAGTTGCCCTCGTTCCCCTCTCTCCCTTTCAGCATAGCGTTCATCTCTGGATCGTGATCCAGACGAATCCGCATCTCCGGACGGTCCTTATCCCAGTTGCTGCTCAATCTCTCGACGATAATACCAGTTGATTTGCCGCGATCCCACGCGTTTCTTGCTCCTCATTCTTCAACTTGCTGCGCGGAACACAAGCCTCCCTCCACCTCTGAAGCGACCGCTCAACTGAAGATAAAGACATGAAGGTCGCTCAGTGGCTCGCTCTCGCGATGGCCGTCGCAGCTCAAGTCGCCTCCGCCGACGACTCGTACAGCTTCAGCGACTTGTCGTCCGACACGGCACCCGGTCGCGTGCGTTCAGGACTCGATGACATCAAGCAAGTCTCTAAAACGACGCCTGCACCGGTCGCTTCTGTCCCCACATCGGTTCCAACCCCTGCCCCGGCCCCGGTTCCGGCCCCGGCACCAGCACCAGCACCCACCCCTGCCCCAGCACCGGTGCCAGCCACTACGTCAGCACCAGCGCCAGGTTCAACGTCAACACGGGTGCCGACTAGTGTTCCTTCGTCTACTCCGAAGCCTGACAACGAGGACGGTGGCCCGACACAAACTGGTGCCATATTGAAGCCTTTCGCGACTGACGCACCGGCGGATCTGTTCAAGCGCAACGCGGGCATCGCGACGCTCGCGCCTATCGTCAACGTCAAGCAGGAGTTGCTCACCACGCGCGCCATCCCGACCAACAAATGGTGGGGCAACCTCATCCACACGTCGGCCAAGGAGAAGGGCGTCCACTCGAATCCAGCGTGGTCCAATCCGTACGCGCTCAAGCTGCCTGTGGGCAAGGAGGGACCGTATGGTCTCCAGGCGTGCTACTCGTACACATACCGCAAGAAGGCTGACCTCAAGGATGGCAAGATCAAGTACTACCTTCACGAGTACCACAACGACGTGACGTTGTCGGCGGCCGAGTTCATCGTGGAGCCAACGTATGAGATCTACGATTGGACCGACATGGGTGTCAGCCTCAGCATCTGCAGCGGCAGTAAATGCATCGACAGTGCGCTGTTGACGGGAATGGCTTTTCTTTCAGCCGAGTACAAGGGGTTGACGCCCCATATTAGTACTGGGTCGAAGGTCATCAAGTTTGAGCAAGTCAAGGACAAGTACGTGTTGGAGCTGAGCAACAAGCAGACGTGGGTCATGTACACGAGCACGCCGGGCACCTTCACGCTGGACAATTCGACCGTCAAGGCGTCGGCTCCGTACAGCGGCACGATCCGTCTGGCAGTGCTGCCGAGCGGCGCGTCGACCGACGTCTATGACGCGTATGCTGGCTGTGTGGTCCGCGGTGGCATGGTGTCGGTCGAGTCGCGCACGCAGTACACGCTGAACTGGCAAACGAATGGCACGACGTGTGCGGACAGCGGTCTTCTGCACTTTGCGTTGCCGCACCACTTGGAGTGTCTCGAAGGATCGGGCGGCTCAGCTCAGAACGGCACTTCGCCTGGCGGGATCACCTTGCAGTCGACCACTCGCGGTCAGATGACTGGCATTATATCCAAGACAAGCGCAGGAGGTGTGGTGCAGTGGAAGCTAAGCGAGCCGGAGCTGAAGCAGGATATCGACTTCTACCCGCCACGCAAGATCGATGCCACCACCGTCCAACAAATCCAACTGAAGGAAAAGCTTGAACAGGACATCAGTGCGGCATGGGAGATCAACGGCGCGAGCTACTACTTTAGCGGCAAAGCCTACCAGAAGTACGCATCGTTGTGTTTGATGGCCGATGACGTCGCTATCGTGGGCGATGACAAGACTTTGCTGAACACGTGCGTGAAGAAGCTGGAAGGATTGCTTGACAAGTTCTTGACCAACTCGTTCCCGTCGCCACTTATTTACGACACGACCTACCGAGGCATTGCCTCCGTCGAGGGCATCACTAAAAACGATGTGAACGCGGACTATGGCAACCCGATCTACAACGACCACCACTACCACTACGGATACTGGGTGGCAGGCTCAGCCATGCTGCGCAAGCTGGACCCGACTTGGACCCGCATGAGCGAGCTGGAGACAATGGTTTGGACCATGCTACGCGACGTCGCTAATCCCACCACCGACGATGAGCACTTCCCAACGTTTCGCCACTTCTCTTGGTACCTCGGTCATTCCGTGTCTCATGGCGCGACCCCTATGGCTGATGGCAAGGATCAGGAGTCGACGTCCGAGGACATCAACTTCTTCTACGGCATGATGCTATGGGGCAAGGTCACGGGCAATAAGGCAGTTGAGGATCTCGGCAGCCTCATGATGCGCATCGATGCGCACGCGATTCGCACGTACTTTTTGATGGACTCGAGCAACACGGTGCATCCACCTGAGTTCGTCAAGAACCACGTGACGGGTATCTTCTTCGACAACAAGGTGGACTACGCGACATGGTTTAGCGCCGAGAAATACTGCATCCATGGCATCCAGATGATTCCGGTGTCGCCGATCAACGAGATTGTTCGTTCGTCGAAGTTTGTGAAAGAAGAGTGGGACGATGTGTTATCAAAGGAAGCGATTGTGGCAGGCAAAGACCTCACAAATGCGTGGAACTCGTTGCTCTACGCCAACTACGCGACTGTCAACAAGCAGGAGGCGCTGAGCACGCTAAGTGAAGTGAAGATGGACGACGGTCTCACGCGCTCGTGGGCTCTTTATATCGCCGCCACGCGCCCCGATGCGACGGCCGCGTAGAGGCGTCCGCCATCAAAGAACATGTGTATTTCTTCCGCTTTCGGCCCACGGGGCCGAAAGCGAGTCGGACTCGTGCTACTCGCCGAGTCCGCATGGTGTTTGTAGTTAGTCTAAGTGAGTGCAAACCAATTCCGTGAATTTTCCTCTGGATTATTGTTTTTGGCTCTGGTTTTGCGATGCGTCACGTTGTCGCAGATTCGCTGGCGAATGTTTCGACTTGCGACGCTTCAAGATTTGCCCCGTTTCAGTTTTTGATCTGAATGTTGAACGATGACGTCACTCGCATCACGCAAAGCATTGGATGGTGGGACTTTACGTTTCTACCTGGATTCTATCGGTCCTAATCTGAAATCTTTCTGGATTTCTCTCCTGACAGAGCCACCAGAAGACCACAACAGCCGCGTTTATGTGACGAGCCATTTCCTATTTCATTGGTCAAAACGGTGAATGTCATGCTCTGATTGGATACACTGGTTTCCGAGCCAGAGCAAATCCATCTGGTGTCTATGTTTGCGCGAGGGTCCTTCCTCTCCGTTCCTTTCCTCCCCTCTCGCTCTGGCAACTACTGTTCGAGTCTGGTTGTTTGGTGTCGCGGATTTGACACCGGTGTTGCCCGAGTCTAAAGTCTAAACGGCCTGACGGCGCCCAAGCACCAAAGCCGTCACACTTCTCGTCCCCGCGCGCGCCCAGGCCGCCATTCCATGCCCGTTTTGATACCGCAGCAGGACGAGTCTGAAGAGCTCGCCGAATTCGACGCGCGTATCAGCACGGTGTAAACCCTCCAGTTAGACTCGTAGAAGTCCAGTCTACCCAACCATGGCGCCGATACCCGAATCGACACAGACGCTGGACGGCAATAACCGCGACCGCCTCTCGTCGTCGTCGTCGTCGTCGTCCTCCTCCTCCTCTGCTGGCTCGGAGCCGCTCGCGTCGCGCCGCCGCTGGGGCAGCGTCAAGACCTGGATGTTCGACCAGCTGCTCGCCAGCTCGTTCGCGCGCGTCTCGCTCAGCGACCAACCCGCGCTCAAGTCGGTGGCGTCGTCCGCGACCGTCTCCACTTCGTCCTCGAGCTCGTCGCTCGCGTCGCTTGCCACGGCCTCCTCCTCCTCTAGCGGCAACGACTGGGACTGTTCGTACGCCTCGCTGAGCGCTGCCGCGTCCAACCAGCTGCAGGACAAGGACTCCCCGACGCTCCATAAGACGCCCGTTGCGACGAGCTACGAATTTGACATTTGCCGCGTGATCGGCTCGGGCTCGTACGGCACGGTACTGCTGAGCCGCCTGCGCGACCGCCCCGAGTGCCTGTTTGCCATAAAAATGGTGTCCAAGTGCAAGCTGAGCGCGGACGCCGACGCGCGCGACACGCAGCGACTGGCTACGGAGAAGAGCGTGCTCGCGGCGATCGATCACCCGTTCGTCACTAAGCTGTTCTGCGCGTTTGAGACGGAGCAGAGTCTCAATTTTGTCATGGAGTACTGCGCCGGCGGCGACATGTACTTTTTGCTGGAAAAGTTTGCCAAGAACCGCATGCCAGAGCAGCTCGTCGTGTTCTACGCCGCGTCGATCGCGCTCGCGCTTAACTATCTGCACCAGCGCGGCATTCTGTACCGCGACCTCAAGCCCGAGAACATCCTGCTGGACCAGCACGGGTTCCTGCGGCTCGCGGACTTTGGCTTCGCGCGCGAGCACATGAAAGCCGACGACCAGAGCTGCAAGACGTTCTGCGGTTCTGCCGACTATATCGCCCCCGAGGTGGTTGCCGGCACGGGCTACGGCTTCGCCGCGGATTTGTGGAGTTTTGGCTGCGTCATCTACGAGCTGCTCACGGGGTTCCCGCCTTTCTACAGCCCGCGCGACCGGAGCTTGCTGTTCCGCAAAATCGAGCGCGCCGAGCCGTCGTATCCGAGCCATTTCTCGCCGCAAGTGCGCGATTTGCTCTCCAAGCTGCTCCATAAAGACGCCTCGAAGCGGCTCGGCGCGGGACCGAACGGCATGGGCGACTTGTTTGCACATCCGTTCTTTCAGTCGATCGACTGGTACCAGTTGTCCACGAAGCAGGTCGTGCCGCCGTTCGTGCCCAAGCTGAGCGGACCTGCGGACACGTCCAATTTTGAAGACCAGTTCACGGCGCAGCACGTGGAAGGCTCGATCGTGTTCGAAGAGCGGGACAAGCACAGAGAAACGCTCTCGCGTCACGCGTTCGATGACTTTGACTGGTGCGCGCCGGCCTCGGCGTTTGCATAGAGAACGCATGATAGGCCGAGATGGCTTGGAGTCTGGTGAGAGACAACGACGACACGACGGGATAAATTATTTAAAATGAATAGCCCTGCCACTACAGCTGCTTTGCCCTGTACTAAGTATCCGATATGATCAATTCACACGCGGATGAAGAACTTGTCGATGGGTAGCTGCGTGCGCTGCTGGACGCACTGCTCCACCCAGTCTTTTGTGACTGTGGGCGGTTCCTTCTGGAACTGGCGGCGGATCGAGCGAATCACTGGCTGAAGCATCTCGATGCGGGCGCGATCGTCCCGCGAATTTATCACGACATGCGTGACGCGTTCATCCACAACGCGCGAGATCCGCCCGCCGAACAAACGGACCTGTTGCACCAGTAGCGTCATGGGACCAAACGGGTCCAGGTCGTCGTCTGGGTCAGCCGACGCTGGCGTGTGGATGCTGCGGTAGCGGTCGATGTAGACCGTGCAGTGCGCCAGGCAAGTGAACCCGCACTCCATCGCCTCTTCGTCTTCCACCGCGAGCGCTCTGAGTCGCGCCTGCCACGGCTCGTCGTCTCTGCCTTGGAGCACGCGTCCGACTTCGCGGAAGATCATCCGGAGCTCGTCCGCCGCCACGGGCTCCGTGAAGTGGTCGCCGAATCGGTCGTACTCTTTCGCGAGCAAACCGCGAGTGGATTCGGTTGCGAAGATGAAATCGCGGGCTTTGAGCGGCAGCAGCTGCGCCGCGCCCACGCAGCTGAGGATCCAGTGCAAGTACACAATGCTGAACTTGCCTTGCTTCTTCAGATTGGCCACTTTGAAGCCGGCGTCCGAGGCCGCCACCACGTAGCTGGTCGAGTCTGCGATGGGGTTCTGCACTATTGATCCGCCAAACGAGTGGAGCAGCTTCTCGATCGTCTGCTTGGTGATCGCACGGCGCTCGTCCTGCGACAGGATTTCCTCTGAAACGCCCGCCAACGTCACGTGACTTGACTCGTATCTACCTGGCAGCACGCAAAACTCGAGGCCTTCAAAGATGTGGTGCTGGACGTCGACGCCGTCCAGCTTTGCTTGCGAGTAGTCGGCGACCATGCCGCCTGAGCCTCGCGTGATGGCGACCTTCTTGGTCACGCGCTTCGTCGCTTTCTTTTGACCAAGCGCCACGTCGGCGGCGCGCTTGTTAAACACGCTGCCGCGGATCGAGTTGAGATCCTGAACACTCATGCACTGGTACCATGGCTTGTCGTTGCGGATGGCTTTGCAGCGCGGGAATCGGATGGTCAGCCCTGTCTGGTACAGCGTGGAGAACGTCAGCTCAAAGCCGTACACTTCCAGCACCTTGGAGTGGCGAGGATCTATCCACACATCGGGCTTAAGGTCGCTCTTTTGTGGCTTCCAGCCGTTGAAGTGCGCCGGCACGTTGTCGTTGTCCCAGGGTCGCCAGTGCGGCTCGAGATCTCGCCGCATTTGGTCCAATTCCTCCAGGTTGTATCCAGTGCCGACCTTGGCAAATGTATAGACCATCGGCACTGGCGAGCCCGGCTTCATAGCCTCTTGTGCTGCCTCGTCGTTCAGTGATCTCGCCAGTACACCTAGTAGAAAAACTGACACGGCGCCGCTTCGACGTCTGCCTGTACCATAGAAGCCTCCGATGATGACAACATCGAGATTTGTCGTCATGCCGGCATAGTCCGGCTTGAGCTTGATCCATTTTTTGGTCTTGCGGCTACTTTCACCACACATATAATGCGAATTGACGTCCTTGAGAATGACGCCTTCGCCGCCGTTCGAGACTTGCTTGTCGACCTCGACCATGACGATGTCGTGGCGTTCCTTCGGCGACTTGGAGTTCACCAACGTCTGCTCGATGATGACTACGCGATGGTCGAGCGGCTTCAGTATCTTCAGCAGCAGCTTGCGGCGCGCATGGAGCGGAAGACCCATCACGGCGCTTACCTCTCCCGGCCCATTGTAAACTTGGCGCATCAGTTCATGCGCGCGCACTCCGCCTAGGTACACCACGTCCCATACCACATAGCAGAGCCATCGATGGGTATGCTCTCCGGCCCGCAGCGCATTCGCCACGTTCTTGAGCAGCCCGAACTCGCGCAACTTGTACTCCATGTTGTCCCAGACCATCATCTCGCCATCCAGGATCACATCGAGGCCCTGCAGCAATTGTGTCTTGACGTGCGGAGCCACAAACGGTCCGTAAAGCTCGCTGTAGTTCACGCCGTTACGCGAGATGAACTGCACCTCATCACCCTGCACGTGGCAGGTGATGCGCTCGCCGTCCAGCTTGGGCTCCATCACAAACACATCAGCGTTGATCGCGCTCGTGCACTCGCCAAAGTCCACGCGCTTGGCTAGCATGGGAGAAAACACTTGGAACGGCTCAATCTTGGGTACGTAGCGAATGCTCGAGTTGCGCAAATCCACGCAGACACGGTGAAGATCGTTCGTGTGGTTGTACATTTCACTTGCATCCGGATGAATGTAATTGAGCACGCGTTCGTGGCGCAGACCGATCTTGAGATCTTTAAGCATCACGCGGATGATCCATTTCTGCTCGTCCGCCGGGAACTCGGTCGCGAGCTTCATGAACACTTGCTTGCGCCGCGTGCCATCCGCCGCGCGCACCAGGTCGTCGAGAAGCGCGTTCACAACGCCCACAGTGTGCTGGAACTTTTGGTTGCCGACGAGGCTTCGGAACTGGAGCACGTCGTAGAGCACGGCGGCAAAGTCCCCGACCGACTTGCTCTGAACGATGGTCGGGTCGTTGAAGTGCTCGAGCTTCTGAGCGTCGCGGCTCTCACTGGCCATGCCTAGCACATCGATGTACACTTTGGCGATTTTCTTCTCCTTGAGGTTGTACGTGCGCTCGCGGTCGAGCTGCGGCAGCAGAAGCCGCAGAAGCGGATACAGGTCGCCGCCGTGGAGCTGCGCGCGCAGCGCGTCGCTGAACACGAGCGCGAGCTTGGCGTCGCTCTTGGGCGTGCGCTCCACGGCCTCCAGCACGCGGCACAGCGCGCCAAAGGACAAGCTCTGCGCCGCTTCCGCGCTGCCATCGGAGGCTGCACCTCTTTCGTCAACTGTGCTGCTGATCGGCATGGTACAAAATGATTTATGGAGAGGTGGAGTCTCTCGATGAGCCCCCACGAACCTTTTGATTGGAGGAAAAGTAGTTCAAATGAGATGATTGATCAAAATCAGTGTAGCCAATCACACCACTAGTTACAATTGGAAACCAATCCAAGAGCTCCACAAGCTCTGCCGTTGGTGGAAATGAAAAGAAAAGCAGATGTTTGATTGGCGTTAAATCAATTTGATGTTGTGATTGGCTGACTGTGCACTTTGGGTTCAGATTTTGGGTGTCAGATTGGTTCTAAGGGAACTCTCCAGAGTAATTGCTGTGCTGTCTTAGTGAGCAATTAGCGGCCAACCCACAACAAGAAATATGCCAGAAATATTGGATGTGGTGCGTGCTGTGTACGAGGTCTCGACGGTCATCACGGACGTGCTACTCAACAACGAGTACATCGAGCGTGGCTGGAAGGAAGAGTACACGCTCTCGATCCTTTTCCTCGTCTTCAATGGGTTCGTCATGGCTGTCGTTGGCCACCAGCTCGAGGCCAAAGGCCCGCACAGGCGCTACACGCGCGTCCCGTGGCTGAACGCGGCTGTTGGCGGCCTGATCGGCCTGCTCCAGCTGCGCGTGCTTACCGAAACGCTCTACATGTATATCGTGTCGGTGCAGGGAAACAAACCACAAGAGAATAACGGCGGGAGTGGACACCAACACCAACAGCAGCAGCAACAACCGGTAGAGACGCCGAAAGAGCGAGAGAAGCGCATGGCGGAAGGGCTTTTACACGTGGCGTTCGTCCAGGCGATGGTCCGCGACGTGCCGCTCTTCGTCATCCAGGCGAACGCGACCATCCACTACCGCAAGTGGGAACTCGTGGATCTTTGGGCGGTTGTGTCCACTGGACTCACACTGCTGAGCGCCGTCTCCGGCTACGCGAAAAGCAAGAGCGAGTCTGACATTGACAAGACCGGCAACCAGCCCCACTCGAAGCTGTTCAGCTATACAGCGACGCTATTTCTGCTGGGCCAGTTCGTGTTCCGCCTTGGCGCGATCCTGCTCGTCGCGACCACCACAGGGTTCACGATCATCGCCTACAGCGCCGCCATCGTGGCCATCACCATTGTTCTTGCGGTCACGATGCGCATCGCTACGCCCGTGCAAGCCATCGGTGCGCAAGTGACGCTGGCTGTGCTCTTCTTCCCGTTGTTCTCGGTGTTTACGCTGGATGCAGCGCACATGGGACCGGTGGTGGGTGACCTCAAGCTCGCTCTCTACAGCCCCAAGCTGCTGATTCTTAACTTGTGGCGCGTGGTGGAGAACGTTGTGGGCATCGTGCTCGCAGTGTCGCTTCCGCGCTACACGGACTTTGGGAATTCCACCGACCAGGAAATCGCGCTGATCGGCGCCGCCTGCGGAGGATTCTACTTCGTGACGTTGGTGGCGTTTGTGATCGCGGCGCGAGGCACAGAGAACTCGGATTCCGAGATCACGGAGGAAGATGCGACGCTGTACCACCGCAATGACCAGAACCTCCAGCCTGTGTGAATCCATCCGTTTACTTCTCGAAATTTGGAACCTGTTGAAGTGATCAGATCTGAGCGAGATACGTGCGCTGTCGTCAACTTTCGAAACTTCAATTAAACGTTCTTAACGTAATATTTGTCATCGTTCTGTAATTGGCGGGAACGGGCAGCTTGAGGTGCGATGGGAAAAGATGGCGAGAGCAAGATGGAGAAGCGACCGCGGCTGCTCTCTGCAAAGGCCAAGGACAGGTTCTTTGACCGCTTAGATGGGTTCCTCGAGTCCAATGACCCTACAGCGTCCCGTCGTCGCCATCGCGATGGTCAGAGAGTGGGTGCAAGCCGAGAAAATCCTCCCGATCGACCATCCCCCATTATTGTGACGAGGCTACCTGCGAGAGGTGAACCCATGATGGGACGCGGCAGTGAGAAAGCCAAGTGCCTCGAAGACGAGATCGACACCATCAACCAAGAGGAAGGTACCAAACCAGACGCCATGGCGCGCAATCTACCACGACTGGCAGCCAGCGGCTCGAAGCGTCGCGCGTCAGCGGCGCCATCGGAGAAGTCGAAGCGGAGCAAGCGCGCGAGCAGTGGCGTGGAGCCGCAGAACCAACTGCTGCGGGGAAAGCGCGTGCTGCTCGTGCCCATTGGCAGCGACGTGAGTCGCAAACGCCTCGAGATCTGGGAGGAAATGGTGCAGGTGCTTGGAGGCGTTGTCGTGTCGCACCCACAAAGCAACACGCCACAGAAACGACCCAACCCTGCAACGATGCTTCACCTGAACACGAGTCGCCAGGATAACCAAGTGGATGCGAGCTCGTCATGCGACCATAAACAGAGCGAAGACTTTGACTGGCATCGCGTGGACATTGTGATCGTCAGCGCTCAGGTGGCCGCGGCGAAACTGAAGCTCCACTACCAAGTCAGCGGTGCGCTGCCTTCGCACCTCCAGATTTTCACGCCGGATTGGCTCGTGTATGTGCGGCAACACAAGCACTTTCCATCGGATACGATGGCGTTTGAGTGGCGTCATCAACGGGAGCGCATGCAGATACTAATCGACGATGAAAAGGAGGACGAGGCGCCACAGACTTGGCTTGAAGACCCGGACGAGAGCGGTACAGACGATGACGGCTCGGATCTGAGAAACGCGGCCGCACATGAGATTATGCGCGCGCCTCCAGTCACGGTCGATGCGGAAAAGATCCGTCGTGAGGAAGAAGAGATCAAGAAAAAGAATGACAAGCTCGTGAACGAGCGAATTCCGATTTTCCACCAGCTGAATCCGCGATTTGATACCATTGCGAACGCAAGTGAAGGGAAAAAGCTCAAGATGGAGGCGTTTGTGTGCCAGAAATCGTCATGTAAGTGCATGTGGAAGCGACTTGGACGGGGTTGGTGCAGCATCTAACCGTGCTTTACACAGTGCTCCAAGCCAATTTGAACGCTCACTTGACGGAGCCACTCGAAAAGCTTATGGAGTTTCTTCATGTCGAGCGCGACATTTGGCGCGAGTACTCGTACAAGAAAGTGGTATCGAGTCTCAAGGCCATGCGCTCGCGCGTCTCAAGCGTGCGAGATCTCAAAGGTTTGTGGTGGGCGAAAGGACGGATGCGAGACAAAGTTGTTGAGTTGTTGGAGACTGGGAAGTTGGAGAAACTTGAAGCCAAGAAAGTGAACCCAAGACTTCGCACGTTGGTACAGATGTCACGGATATGGGGCGTTGGGCCTGTAACTGCTGCCAAGCTCTACAAGTACGTCTGTGAGCTCTCACCGTAGGTAGGAAGGATGTCTCATTGATACTTATTGTTCTGTAGCATGGGATACAAGACCCTGGACCAGCTACGAGCCAAATCGTTCGAGGTGCTCAACTGTCAGCAACAAATTGGCCTCAAGCACTACGAAGACTTCATGACCAATATCCCAAGGCATTTGGCCCAATTTCAGTTCATTTTGCGAGGATAAGCGATTGACTCGTTTGTGTGTGTGTACATAGATCGGAGGTCACAGACATTGAAAAGACGGTCGTGGACGAAGTCCATCGTCTTCGACCCAACGCAACGGCACTCGCGTGTGGATCTTATCGTCGGGGGAAACCGTCGTCTGGTGATTGCGACATCTTGATCACCGATCCAGACAGTGAAGAGTGCGATATCCTTCCTGAGTTGCTCCGTCGACTCCACGAAATGGGCTTTTTGACCGATCATCTCACTCACGTTTCGGAGCATCACATGGGAAGGTGCGACTCCTACATGGGCGTCTGTCGCTTAAAAGAGGTGAGTGCTGCAATTGGTTGTTGTTTTGTGAATTGGTGGAATACTGCTACTCACGCTGGGCCTTGATTCTACGATTATGTTACCAGGGATTGCCGTTCCGCCGACTCGACATCAAGGTGTATCCACGTCGATACTTCGGCTTTGCGCTCTTGTACTTCACCGGAAGCGACCACTTCAACCGCAGTTTGCGACTGTTTGCACGTAAAAAGGGCTGGAGCTTGTCGGACCGCTCCCTCAAGCGGGTCATCCGGGTGAAGAAAGGCGTCAAGATCGAAGCGGGGGAGTCGGTGGTCTGTCCGCATGAGGTCGACGTCTTCATCGCTTTGGGCCTCGAGTACAAAGACCCGACCGAAAGGAATTGCTTCGACATTCGCTTCTTAGAAGAAGACGAAGCTCAGGCTAAGAAGCGGAAAATCACCGGCAATGGAGACGGTGAAGACGGAGATGCTACAGCGGCTGTGGACATCCCCGTTGCCACCGACGACATGTGAGGCTGTAGCTACTTGTTTAGATTATTTTCCTATTCTCGGAAAGATTCGATTCCTGAAACTTACAATTCAAACCCGGGTTTTCACAACCCGGGTTTTCACAACCCGGGTCTTGTCGTGGACCATGGCCCGCGTTCCAGTTGAATCATTCATCTTCAAGCACCAGGCAAAAAATCCACAGTGCTGTGCCCGATGCCGCTGTTCCTGGGGAACCTGGCGATGGCCAGCTACTTCCTCGCGCTCTGCTACATGCTGGCGACGGTCGTGACCTTCACCAAGTTCCACGAGCTGCGGCGCGCGCTGCGCCACCACGCGCGCGGCGGCTGGAGCACCGTGCAGCTGCTCATCCTCAGCGTGGCGCTCGGCTGCCTCTTCCGCATGGCCACGTTCTCCACGCTGTGCATCTTCGACTCGCAGAGCGGCAGCGACGGCGGCGGTGGTGCCAGTCTCCGGAGCTGGTACGACGGCGATGCTGACGCGCCGCAGCGCAACACGCCGGCGCCGGCACCGGCGCCCACGGGCGGCCGCGACGACGAGAAAGATCTGGACTTTTACAACAAAGTCGTGGCGGTGCTGTTCAATTTACCCGACTTCCTGTTCGTCTCGTCGTATTTGCTGCTCGTGCTCGTCTGGGCCGAGGCCTTCCAGTCGGTGCGTTGAACCTCACTACAGTATCCTACCTTGTGCAACGAGGCTGACGGACATGGATTGAAATTTCGGGAGTTTAGTCGCGACGGCATTGGTTTTCGGCGGATCAGTTCCGGCGGCGGTGGATGATCTTCTACCTGATCTTCAACGGCGGACTCTATGTGACGCAGGTGATTCTCTACGCGTGCTTGTTCCTCTCGGACGAGCAGGGAATCTTCCGTGATAACAAGCCCAATCGACTTAGTCTGGTGAGGAGAAGCTGTATTTTGTTGGTTCCCCTTCTACACTGCAGATAATGACTGATGTTATTTTGTTGTTATTTGTGTGGTGGTGTCGGATCCTTTAGATTCCAGAGCTAATCTTCTACATTGTCGCGGCGACCGATCTGTTCTTGCCGCTGATCATCCTCACAACGTGGCTCTACCTCACGCTCTCGCTCTCTGGGTTCCCGATGAAATCGCAGTCGGCGCAGCTGCGACTCTCTCGGGTCGGCCGCTTGGCGCTCGCGTGGAGCGTCGGCCGTATTCTCTATAGCGTCATGACGCTTCTCACGTTTACAAAGGTCGGCTGGGATTGTTTTTAGTCTCGCGGATATGGAAGGGGATCTGACCAGGGTCGATGGGATTGGAATGTCTCTACAGGGATGGTTCAACGTCGAGAGGAGAGACGCATCAGTGCGGTCGAAGTACTTCTCTGCCTACTTGCTGTCAAGTACTGACGGTTGGTGTGGTCCTTGTGTTTCTGCAGCCACAATCGATGCTCTTGGTCGCCGTGTTCTTTATGGCCGAACTCATGCCAGTGTATCTGACGCTCGACACGCGCCTTCTCGTGATGCTCTCAGTTGAAGACTATCAGCCTCTGCTTGAAAGCTCAACCCTGTTCCAGTAGTAATGTTAGTCTGTGAGAACAAAAATGGACACTTCGCACAAACACAAGCGCACAAGAATAGCGTTGACGATTGTCATATACGTGGATGAGAAGAAGCTCAAGCACGGGACAATGGCGACGCCGAGCACATGGCTGCTGCTGCTGGACGACTGGGAAGCGAAGATTCTCAAACACATCCAAGCATCGCACGTGAGTGGCAGTTGAGTATGCGCGTAATCCAAACAGAATAACGTTGACGGTTCGATGACAATTGCAGTCAGCATTTCAGCATGAGAAATCTGCTCTGCAACTGCACGTAGATACGACTCCGGTACGTTTGCCCTCCTTTCGGAGTGGTGAGCTGCTGAGTAATTTAAGATGGGCTCGCTGTTGCCAGGTTCCATTTCGCCCATCGAACGCGCTTTCTCAGCTTATATCCAGTGAGCAGCGCCGCGGCGTTTCGTCCAAGCAGCAGCGCACCCGCTCGAAAAACACGGAGCATCTCGAGAGAAAGGTGCGCATCAATGACACTGGAGTACTTTTGATTGAAACGGTCTGATACAAACTGCGGTGTAGTTGGAGTCCGAAGTTCGCCAGCACTATGAACTGGAGAGTGCCCAGGCGTGCGCCAAGTGGAAAAAGCTGCATTCGCATCTGACGGAAAATCGCCGATCGCTGCGCGAACGCATTGAACGAGATGCGAAGCAAATCTCTGAGTGCCTTGGCGTTGTCATCTCGATCGACGAAAACGCTGGTATATCGACAAGTCGCGACGGCGCTATCGACGAAGAACGCGAAGCAGAGCGCCAACGCTATCTAGTGGAGAGCGAGTGGATCCACCAGGAGCGGTATAACATCCAGGAGGCATTCACGAATCAAACCAAAAAGATTCAAGCCGACTACCAAGCCTTCATCAGCCAGCTTGACGCCGAATTCTTGGTTGAACGACAGAAAATTCAAGCTCAACCATCCCCGGAAGGACACGCACAAATCGAAAAAGCCAGCAGCTCCAACCCAACATCGACTGCACTGAATCAGCAGTTCAAGAGCAACACTAAGCGCAGTATGCTCGTTCAGACCGCTCCAATTATTCAGCAAAGTAGTTCCGACCAAACGAAGGATCTCCTTACCAAGACCACACGTGATGGAAGCTCCAAATTTACACACAAGATCGACGTGACCGACATCAACCGCCAACTGCGAGAGCTAGAACACCGCCTTGGCGCTTTCAAAGATGTTGGCTTCTTCGCGTGGACGCGGTATTCGCATAGGCAGACTCAGTATGCCTAACAGATTCACCTCTTTGTTCGTAGGCAGCGGAAGATCGGCTCAAGGACGGGATGCAGTTGATCGCAAGGCAGTGCGCCCACATGTTCAGCCAACTTGACTGCAAAGAAGCCGAGGTCCAACTGGTCCTGTTGATCACACGGGAGAACGACGACGCATCCGTGAAGCTGACCAACCGCGTCAGAGCCATCGCGTACTGCCATGGAATGATCTTCGTTTCGCCAATGAAAACATTTGGTGCTAACAGGACCATTTTGTTGCCGGGTAGTTCTCAGCTCCGCGAAAGTGTGAATGAAGCGGAAGGTCGCCCGCTCCCGCGGCTTCCAACCTTCGAGATCGCGATCGACGCACCGACGCCTCACAAAGTCCAAGGTCAACGCCACCGGCGCCAGTACGAACCACTCGGACTACGAAACGTCCACTAGGTAAAGTGCTCCAGCCAATAGAAGAGGAATGAGGTACGCTCCAGAACAAAATTCATATATTCACGGCACAAATCTCGTACTTTGGCCATCGACTGGCTGCTCGTTCGATCGCTGTCACTATCGGTACTTCTTCGACTCATGCGGCGACAAAGTCGAACATGGGTCGAATTACCAGCGACTCCCAGTCCACCAGGAAGAAGTACGACTCGAGCATCGGCAGCTGGTTGCCGGCGACCGCCGACGTGCTGCCGTAGCGGCCGCGGATCGAGAGATCGAAGCCACCGTCCGGACGGCGCGTGAAGAGCCACATGAAGCACTCGTCGGTCCAGACCAAGTGCTGCGCGTCGTTGGTCGGCGGCATGACCGAGCGGCTCAGGATCGCGTAGCTGTTGGCGTCGATCGAGATCTGGAACACGAGCGTCATGGCGTGGCGCGGGAAGCTCTCGCCGATGAACTGGTGGATGTTGCGCGTCAAATACATGCTATCACTGAGCTTTTTGAGAATCTGCAGTGACCACCAATCCAACACTTAGGCTAGAAACGACAATCTAGATTCCAGCGGGGTGAAAGAATGGATGGGAAACGTACGCAAAACTTGCTCCTTCGCCGGTGGAGCTGCTCCTGGCGGTTCTCGTCGTGCTGCAGCGCCCACGTCTCGTTGAACACGCGCGTGAGATCTTCACCGGGGAACGACTTTTGCGAGAACGCGTGCAGATACATGGACTTGGACTCGCGTTTCGTCTCCCAATCGAGAAACGTCGCGGATTTGCCGTTCACTTGGTAGTCGCGCATCTCGGCGTACGCCTCCTGCGCAATCTTGTTGAGCTCGTCATCGCCCGGGTACTTGACATTCTTCATGAACTGAATACTGTCGGTCGAAGGCTACATGCAGAACAAATTCGACAGTTCGACTTTAGACCGCGCAAGGTCGAAATAAATTATAATATATGGACACCCGCACCGGCATGGCCTGTTGGATCTTCTCGGCAAAGCGCTGGCGCTTGCGATTCTCGTTCAGCAGAAACTCCTTCTGGCGGCGCAGACACTTGGTCAGCTCCATCACTTCGACGTACTTCTCAATCTTGCCCGAGCGCTCGATCGAGGTCGTGATGGCCGTGTCCGCGCCAACGTTGGCGCGCGCCGCGATACGCGCTGACAGCGTGTTTTCCAGCCGCACAATCTCGGCGCGCATTTGCTCGGCCTCATTCTATACGCATAGAACCCAAAGATGCGGGGGTTAGACGAGCAGTAAGTCTTGGAATAGACTGGTACTTGGACTCGTACGCCGCCAGTGGTCTTTGAGTATGGGCGCACTGCGTAGCTGCTTGCGGACGTGCCGCTGTTGCTGCGCGGCGTAGTGTTGCCGTACTGGCCCTCGTCGTCGCTGCCCAGCAACGCCAGGGAATACTGGTCCGAGCCGAACTCCATGTCCACACTCATGGGGCTTTTTTTCCCGTCGTCCACTTTCGTCTGTGGTGTCTTCGTGAAATACGCACTCCTGAGCTCGACCGACCAGCTGGCTTGCGTTAGACCTTTGACCAAGAAAAGCCAGGGAGCGAGGAAGAGAAGGAGAGAATGAGCAAGGTCATTGGTGCAGAGATCTTGCTCAACTTTATACCCTTTGTAAACCACAGATTTGAATGGGGACGACACGCTTTCTTTTGACCTTGGAAAGTGAGTGGCAATCGATCAAAATAACGTGGTCCACAAGAGTGATGTACTTCACATTAAACTAGGTCGTGTTTCGAAAAAAAACGCGCATTTTTACTGAGGGTGATGAGACGCTGCGGCAGGCAGGCGTGACCGTGGTGGATCCACTCGAAGGACGTGCCACGGCAGAAACACTGCGACCGCGGTGGTCGATTTTTTTCACCAACAGAACCGAAAGACCTCGGCATCCCTCTAAGCGCCAGACCAAACCAAAACAAATAAATCCACGTGGGTGAGCGACAAGACTCGACAACCATCACCAAGGGCAGCAGTTGGGACAAAGCGGTCTGAAGAGCAAGCATGACCTCCCACACAGGCACCCGACGTGACCTGCGACCGGCGGAAGGTGCGTCTGGTTCAGTTTGGCTGTTCCCGCGTGGGCTAGGTTGATGTCGTTAGACCTCCTCGGTCAGAAGACTCAATGGCGGTCTAACGGCGGTCAATGGGTTTTCCACAGCAGCGAGCAGCTCCGACGCCGAGAACGAGCGTGCCGAGAGGCTCTACGGCTGCGGCACACCCATGCCCGACAAGTTCGAAGCGGGCGAATGGGAGCCGTACTCGATGCGCAAACACAACGGCAACTCGCCTGCGGCCTGGGTGCGGCCCAACGCGCTGGGGTGTGTATTGGAAGCGTCGAATCTAACGGTGGTCTATGTGGTGTGATGGCAGGGAGTGTTGCGGAACGACCGCACGCCGCTCAACACCCCGTGCACACCTGCCGTGGTCAAGCTGCAGCTTAAGCGTCAAGATGAGCAGAACGAGGGGAATCATGGTGGGGCGCGAGAGCTGGTCGCGACCGTGGGCGCCAGCGCGCTTTATCTCCTGCAGCCTCTACAGTCGTTACGGTGGGTTCGTTCACTGGTGGTGGTTGCCACCGTGCTTGGATACTCAAACTGAGCTGTTTTCTTTTGCTTTGACAGGTCATTTGTGGACCGTGCGGTTGCCAAACTACTGCCTCGTGCCGTTGTCCAGTCGGCCGTGTTTGGACGGGTAACTCAAGTGCTCTGTTCACTTGCTCTTTGTCGCACCAATCGCAATTAACTCGGTGTACCCATTTGCAGTATCGCGGATGGATCGTCTGGTACGTGACAGCCATTCTGAGCATCCCGTTCGCGCTGCTTTTGAGCCCCATGGTCATCGCTCTCTTCATCTGCACGTCTCCTGTGTGGATCGCTGGAGGTATCGTGCTCGTCATCCGCGCCTGCGTGCTGCCGTCCACGAAACCACCCGCCGCGGTTATGGCCGAGGAATACGTCCATAGCCCTGGCCCACACCACCGAGTCAACGGTACGCGCGGCCTGAACGGCGTCGTTGCGGCCAACCTCCACCACCACACGCCTACTTCTTACCGACGGACGATGCTTGTCTCGAATGATGTGATCGAAGGATAGGAGCATGGTGCGAGCACGAGATGACACCAACGTATTTTTTTTGGAGTATGGGTGCACAGAGCATTTTCAGGATGATAAGGCTATCGAAAGAACAGTGCGTAATTTATCTATACGACGAAGCTGTGAGAGACCCACGCAGCTGTGTGAATGTTGCGTTCCTGAGAATATCTAGGTTTCCAGCTTTAAAGTTTCTTGATTGTGACGACAATAGCAGCGACCACGAAGCCCGACAAAGCGATGATGAACTCGATCGAGAACTGGAAACCACGCTTGACAAGTTGCGATGTGTCCGGAGGTGACCTCGTATCGTTCATAGAAACAGAGGAAAGGCCAGGATTAGTGCATGAGATGAGCTCCACGTCTTCGACTCCTTCAATCGGGTAGGCTTCGTCATCGTAGTGGAGTTGCACATCCAGAATCGATCCTAGAAAGTCGGTGATGGGCACTTGTTCGATCGGACGGCCAAGCATATCCGTGCGGTAGTCAGGGGTCGAAAACAGCATGTTCGGATCGTAGAAGTTGAACAGATCACGCAGGAACCCGTTGCGGATCGCGTCGCCCACTTTCATTTGCTGCAGGTAGTCCAGCGTGGAAAACGTGAAGCGATCAATCACAGCGAGACCAACTTCGCGGTCCGAGTGATGCGCATATGAGCTCTCGCCGGTCTTAGAGCTTCCAATCGTCACGACGTTCGGCGAAGTGATGGCGTTTGAGAGTGAACCGGCTTGGCAAGTGTCGACCATGAAAAAAATCTCGTTGTAGCTGCAGTACCACGCGTAGAGGGTTCAGCACTACCCGACATTGAAAACCTATACGAGCTTACGCACCGTTTCTTCACGTGCATCTCCTGAATGGCATCTGCAATATCCTCGCTGGAAAGCTCCTCATAATCTTGAAACTTGAGGAACCCATCGCCGCCGTGGCCCGTCATGAATACCTACCATATCAAGGAATGAGCATTCATATTCCAGCCTCACTTGATGGTTTTCCGTAAGACATATCATAGCCCGAACTTCCGTACAAAGATATTGCTGTTTTCGTCCGTGTCCAGTTTCTTCGAGGTAGGCGTGTTGGGCTCGTGGCGTCCGGTGAGCACGGTGATGAAGTTGGCAACCGTGACCTCGGCGCCGCGATAGTCCACCTCCACGTCCTTGCCGTACAGATTGATCTTTTGCGAGCGGCTGTTGAACACTTGGCCAGGGAAGCAGTTGCGCGCGTTGCACGGCATTTGGTCGGCCAGCATGAGAATGATCTGCAAGCAGTTGTTTGACGTCATGAACGGATCCATCCGCGAACACTGCAATCTCCGCAAGCTGAGAAGAAGGAGAGTGCGTACCTGGCTGTCTGGAATACCAAGACGCTTCACAGAGTGGTACAGCGACAGCGCGTTCGCGATGTGGCGGTAGTTGTTCCAGAAGCGCGACGTATCCACCTGCCGAACAGTTATGAATCTCAAACCCATTAGTCCTTTTCACTTCCGTCTCCCTTCGCGCAGCTAGGATTATATCTACGCACCACGACCGCCCAGTTGTTCGTGTGGCGTCTATAGTCCGCCGCCGCGGAGATCAATGCCCCCGAAAGCGCACACAGCGCCCACAGCGCGAGCGCGACGCACCGCCCCGGCCGCTTCATGTTGCTCTCTTCGTTGATCGAAATTACTCCAGTTCTGACCCACTAAGTACGCACTGGACAATTGAAAAACCAAACTTACTCCAGCAACCGAAAAAAAACAACGAGATCGCTTGTGTACAGCAGTTCCCGCGGCGCGATGGCGACAACCTTCACGGCGCAGGTGCGCGTCAAGAAGCGCGAGGGCCGCGCCGAGTTCAGTGAGAAAGGGCTGCGCTGGACGCCCGACGAGCTGCCCGAGGGTGCGGCGGCCGCCGACGACGCGCAGGCCAAGCCGCTGTCGGTCGCGTGGAGCAGCGTGCAGGACCAGCAGGTCTCGTCGGCGAGCTCGCCCAAGGCCATGATCCGCCTACGGCTAACCAACAACGTGGTCGTGATTCTTGAGTTCGTGAGCGACAAGGGCCTCGAGGACGCGTTCGAGCTGCGCGACCAGGCGAAGGAGCTCATCGCGCGCGGCATCGCAGCCAGTGGGTTGAAGCACAGGAGCGGCGACCGCACGCCGCTGTGCAACGCCGCCGAGATCAAGCACCGCGCGGCGCTGCTGGCGGCGAACGTCACGCTCAAGCGGCAGCACACGGAGATGGTGAACCTCGGGCTGATCTCGGAGGAGGACTTTTGGGCGAGTCGGCGCCACTTGATCGCGAACGAGGCCAGCAAGCGCCAGAAGACGGGCAAGACCTCGGCGATCCTGACCGACATGGCGGGCGACAACGAGACAGGTGGCAACGTCGTCAAGTACAATTTGAATGCAGAAGTGATCCACCAGATATTCATCCAGTACCCGGCCGTGCACCTCGCGTACAAGGCCCAGGTGCCCGACAAGATGACCGAGACCGAGTTCTGGAGCGCGTTTTTCAAGTCGAAATACTTTCATCGTGACCGCAAAACTGGTGGCCATGAGGACATGTTCACGCGATTTGAAGAGAAAGAGCTGGAGATGGCTGCTGGCAACGCCGTGGATCCGCGCGGGATCGTGGACCCGCTCGTGGATCTGACGTCCACGGAGGAAGACACGTCGATCCACAAGGCGAGTGACAAGAGCGCGCGCAAGCCCGAGCCGCTGAATATCACGATCGCCAAGTTTAATCGGCACGGTGCGTACGTGCTCGACCCGTCGCATACGGCGAAAGTGCAAGCAGGTAGCGACGTGCTGAAGAAATCCCGACCTGGGGCGCATGACTCGCTTAGAGAAGCCACGCTGCTGGACGATCTACAGGCAAAGTCCGCGCCAGATTACAATCCTCTCACGATCGAAGACGACTCCAAGTATTTCCAGCACAACGAAGCTGGCAAAGGATCCTCCGACGCGGCGAGCGCCCTCCGCCAGCAGCAACAAGTCACCGCAACGCCCGAAGAGTCTCGCGAGCAGTTTCGGATCGCCTGCATGAGCTCGCTGGCGCTCGACCGCGCGTTCGTGACGCCCACGTCGGCGTCAAATGTCCTCGGCGAGATCATCGCCAATGCCGACTCGAGCCACGACGCGACGGCGTCGTCCACCGCCTCGCTGAAGAGCGGCGCGATCGCCGCCGACTGTATCCCGAACGAGTTCAAGAAGCAGGTGTACGCTCAGTTCCACGACGTGTGCGAGCTACTTCGCCACTTTTTGTCGTTCCAGGCCAAGGTGGAGCGTGGTGGCGATGCCGATGCTAGGCACAAGTTCAAACGGATCGCTGACCGCATCGACTCCAAGTACGACGAGCTGGTGAAGATCCGCGAGGCGCTTCCTCCGCACGAGAAGAATTTGCTCGCGCCACTGCTCAAGCCCTTTGACGACCAGCTCAACACGGCGATCATCGCGTTCCAGAAGTGGCAGCGCACAAGCAGCTTGACCGGGCATTAAGCAAAACTTAATTCATTTGTTTCAATTATAAATGACTCGAATTGGCTCGCAACATTGTTAACCGCATTAAAGTGGTTGACAGTTTTGGCAGTGTCATTGTGCGGATTCAGCCTTAAAAGGCCGAATAAGGCCGAATCCTCACAATGGACACCGCCAATGATGCCGATGCCGCGTCATTCATGGCGCAGCTGGCGCCGCTCACGAAGCGCAGCCCGGAAGACGACGGTGCCTCACCCGCGCAGTTTGCGCTGGTGCCGTTCTCGTTCCGCAATCCGTTCCACGACGCGCTGCGCGACAAGCTGCGCCGCTTCCCGATAGCGGACCGGCAGATCCTGATCCGCCAAGGCTGGAAAAACGACGGCAAAGGCGGCACAAGCATCGGCTTCGGCGCGTCCGTTTACGACGCCGCGGTCGCGCTGTCGCTCTATCTGGACGCGCACCGCGACGCAGTGCTAGGCAAGCGCGTCGTCGAACTGGGCTGCGGCCCGGGGCTCGTGGGCGTCGTCGCTGGCCATCTACATGCGGCCAGCGTCGTGGTCACGGACGGCGACCCAGCGTCGGTCGAACTCACGGCGGCCAACATCGAGCTTAATGGTCTCCAGTCGAGCCAGTGCCAGGCGGAGCAGTACCTCTGGGGCGACGCGGCCAGCCCGCTGCTGCTCGAGGCTCCGTTTGACGTTGTGCTGGGCGCAGACATCGTCGCGTGTCCGTACGCCGGGGCGTTTGACGCGCTGCTGGACGCGTTCCGCCAGCTGAGCGACACGAAGACCGAGCTTCTGCTCGCGTACAAGTTGCGCCACGGCTCGGAAAGCGCCTTCTTTGAGCGGTTTGAGCGCGAGTTCGAGGTCGAGCGCGTGCCCGAGGCGCACCTCCACGCAGACTTTCAGCAAAGCGACATCGTCCTCTTCCGCGCGCGGCGCCGGAGCGGATCGTACGTCGAAGGCAACCATAATCAAAACGATTGGAAACCTTGAGAAGCGATAAAGCTTTAAAAAGCCGATGCGAGAAACAAGTTCACAAATTTGATTTTCCGGCAGACTATAGACTACTGGAAGAGCGTCGTCTGTGTGTAAAGACAAGACGACTCACCACCAGCCTCTTGACTACAAGGTCGCTGGATCGATTTCCACGGCCGAGTTGCCCGCCACAAGCGCCTCGTCCTTGGGCACCAGACGACCACCCAGATGGGTCGCCAAAAACTCTTCCGTGCGCCACGTAAAGTCCAAGCGGTTGGGTGGGCGCGCAAAGCCGTGGCCTTCGTCCGTGTACAGCACATACTTGACCTCGTGCTTGTTCTCATAGAGCTTCTTGGCGATCTGGTCCGACTCGGCCTGCTTGACGCGCGGATCGTTGGCGCCCTGCGCGATTAGCAGCGGCTTCTTCATCTTGTCGACGTGATACAGCGGCGAGATCTTGCGGTTGATGTCGCGGTCGTTCTCAACGTCACCGACGCGCAGGATCAGCGACTTTTTCATTGCCGACCAGTACGGTGGGATCGACTCAAAGAGCGTCTTGACGTGGGACGGGCCCACAACGTCCACGCCGCATGCGTACAGGTCTGGTGTGAACGCGAGCCCCGCAAGCGTTGCGTAGCCGCCGTAGCTGCCACCAAAGATCGAGACGCGCTCCGGATCGGCGTACCCTTGCTTGATCAGCCACTGGACCGCGTCCGTGAGGTCCTGCTGCATCGCTCCGCCCCACTCGAGGTCGCCGAGGTTCGTCCAGCGCTTGCCGTAGCCCGTGGACCCGCGAAAGTTGACGGAGAGGCAACCGTAGCCACGGTTGGCAAAGTGCTGGTGCTGCGAGTTGAACCCCCACGTGTCCCGCGCCCAGGGGCCGCCGTGGACGTTAAGCACGAACGGCAGCTTCTCGGGCTTGACGCCATGCGGAAGACTCAGGTACCCGACCATGCTTTCACCGTCGGACGTCTTAATCACGTGCGGCTCCATGGGCACAAGGGTGTACTTGGCAAGATCCGGACGCGAGTCAAAGAGCAGCGCGTGCTGCCTGGTCGCGCGGTCGTAGATGTAGTACTTGAGCGAGGCGCTGTCCGGGCCGTCCGCATACATCCACGTCTGATTATCCTGGCTCGTGCTGACCAGTTGGAACTCGCCCTGCGCCAGACCCACCAGAAGCGCAATGTCGCTGCGCACTTCCTCGTCCACCACCTCGATGCGCGGCTTGGTGTAGTTGAACGTGACATACTCGACCGTGCGCTTCTCTTCGTTAAACGACACGGCGCCAACGTCGGTGCTGTCATCCTGCGCGATGACCTGGAGCTCCTTGCCGTTCTCTAGCGACAGCAGCACGAGGCGGCTCGTGTTAGTCGCCTCCACCTCGGTGAGGTCGCCAGTGTGCGACAGACTCGTCTCCACAAACACGGCGTTGCCGTCCTTCGAGACCAAGTGGGGGCGCGCAATCTCGCCGTGCTGCCAGACCGCGATGGGCTTCCAGCTGGCGATCGTGTGCTCGGTCTCGGACGCCACGGGCACGCGCAGCTCTTCGCTGCCGTCGGTACTTTTCAAAGCGAACGCGCCGACCACGTTCAATTCGCTGTCGACCAGCCACTCGTGGACGTCGCCCGGGTTCTCCACCAGCAGCTCGAGCTCGCCGGTCACAAAGTTGATCTTGTGGGCGTCAAAGAATCGCTCGTCGCGCTTGTTGAGCGAAATGATGGCCGCGTCCGGGTACTTGTGGCTCAGGTAGATGGTTCCGGGCATGACCGTGACGGGGCCAAACGGCGTCACGTCGCGCACAATCACGTTGCTCGCCTTGTGGGCCGCATCGAGCTCAAAGTCGACAATGTGCAAGTGGAAGTTCTCGTCGCCGCCAGTGTCCTGCACATACAAAATGCGGCGCTGGGTCGTCGACTTGGACCACACAAAGTAGCGCAGCGGCCGGTGGCTCTCGCTCGTGACCTGCTGCGGTTCGGCGTCCACCAGCGTCGGTGCGTCGCCCGTCGTGTCGAATTGCACGGGCTTGACAAACACGTTGGTGACACCCTGTGCGTCATCGGCCAGATACGCGTAGTACTTGCCGTCGGGTGACATGCGAGGCATGCGCTTGTCGGCGTTGCCGAAGAGCACCTTCAGCGGGATGGCTTCTGGGAGCCCTTGGAGCTGCTGGCTGGTCATGGTCCCTTGCGAGAGATCTTCGTGGACTTGCAGAGCTGCGTGCGGATTGAAGAGTGAGTGGAGACCGTGCTGTGGACTATGTTGGCGTTCGAAGAAGAAGGAAGGAGGGGCGACGTCGTCGACGAGTGTTCACGTTGGGGACCTCTCCTTCAACAGCTCGTGAGGTGATGGAGACGAATTTGGAATACCGCAACCATTCTCAACTGGGTCCACACCATCATTCTATCAAAGTCAGAGACACTCTTTCGAGGGAAATCATGCTGATAATGACAGTTTCGTCCAGATCCAAATGGATCTGGTCGTCAAATAAGGTCAGCCCAATCCTGTGACGCGAGCGATGAGGTGACGAAGATTACGACATTATGGTCATCACTCTTCCGACTCAGAATTTCTGAGTCAGTTGATCACCATCACTCTCGACCAGATCACGCTGCAGCTCAAGAGGCCAATCACACTGAGGCTTTTCAGCTCTTCCTGGAAAGGGAGTGCTAGTACGTAGCTTCATCGCCCTCACAACTGGACTCTCCGCCTCTGCTCCATGTCCAGAGCCATGCTTCGCCCCCTCGCAGCCACCACCGGTGCGTCGTTCGCGTTTGCTTTGTTTTGTATGGGGGGGAGACTGAGGTAGGTTCCTTAATCAAGGAGTCGTGCTCGCTGTAGGCTGGGCCACGAGCGGCCGCCTGTGGGATTGGGTGCCCGCCAGCTACGCCAAGCTCGAACAGGTGGAGCGCAAGATCCTCGAGCACGCCGTGCGCGTGCCCTTCGAGATGACCAAGGTCGCGCGTCTCGGCACTGTCGTCGTGCCGTGCACGGACGCGGCCAAGCGGACGAACGGGACGGCCAAGGACCTCGTGCTGATCCACGGCTTTGCGGGCGGGAACGCCGCGTGGGCGACCAACTTGGAGGCGCTCGCTGAGCACTTCAACGTGGTACGTTCTCGTTGTACTTATTTGCTGTCAGGGATGGTGTCGCTCGTCGCGTGGCGTATCTGACGTATCTGATCCTTCTATGAGCAGTACGCGGTCGAATGGATCGGCGCGGGACGCTCGGACCGTCCCGAATTCCCGTATCACGATGTTCGTACCTCCCGCATCTGACGGCTGTTGTACTTCCAGACTTACACGAGTATGCAGTTTGACAGCGCGAACGAGTTTGTGTTGACTTCACTCGAGAACTGGCGGCAAGAGATGAAATTGGACAAGTTTGACCTGTGCGCACACTCCATGGGGGTACGTTTTTCATCGCAGCCAGCTTCCACTTTGACAGGCCTAAGACGCTAGTACTCACACTGGGAGGTTCTTTGCGGCAGGCAATCTTTGCGTCGACGTACGCCGTCCAGCACCCTGAGCGAGTCAATGTACGACAGTGTTTGTTTAGCTTCCTGCGATGTGATCTTTATCGTCTAACGATAATGCGTGTGCATTTTTTTTGTAGCATCTGGTGCTGGCATCTCCAGCCGGCGTCGGCCACCCGCCACCTCCCCCAACCGAGGCTGAGCTGGCCGCGCGTCAGACCTCGTGGGTTCGACGCATGGCTCTGAATGCGTGGGAGAACGGTGTGACTCCGATGACGCTTGCCCGCGTCGCTGGCCCCTACGGCCCAAAGCTTGTTCAGAACGCGATGACGCGCCGCATTTCGTTTATGCCGGCGTCGAGTGCCTTGCGCAATGGCTCTCTGAACGTGGACGATCTGGCCGAATACATCTACCACAACTGGGCGCTGAAGGCGTCGAGCGAGCGCGTGATGACGACCCATTTGGCGCCGATGGCATTTGCACGGCGCCCACTGATCGACATTCTCGTCCCCGAGAACATGAAGATGCCGGTGACGTTCATTTACGGCGGCGAATCAGACTGGATGGACTATCGCCAAGGCCTCAAGGTCGTGGAGAAGCTGCGCGCCGCCGGCAAGCACTCGGATCTCCTGCTCATCCCGCACTCGGGGCACCAAGTGTTTCTGGACAACCCGACCGACTTCAACCAAGCCGTCGTTGCCTCGCTAGTGCGAGATTGAATAGTAGAATATGTAGAGAATAGATAGACTGTTAGAATTCAACACGGATGGAGAATCTTCAATGCACCACGCAAAAGGTCGCACGTCGCGGATTGTGGATGAAAAAGCAGGCGAGTCGAGGGGGGACAAGATTTCAGCCACTATTTATCACTAAAACAGGTTCCGGCGGTCAGCGTTCCAGTTCGATCGTCACTTGCGGTGAGAGGTCGCATCGAGAACAATCGCGATCTCAACGTCGCGCGGCGCAACGAGCACCCATCTCGGTGGTCGCGCGCTGCTTCTGGACGAGGCGCTCGCGGCGGGCAAACTCGGCCGTGGAAATCGGTCCGGTCGCCATTTTAGACGACGCGGACGTGATCCTCCGCGTAGATCGTAGTAGGGCACTTTTGGAATAAAGCACTGCAGTAGAGGAGGATGAGGACAAGTGGCACCAAAAAGATCTCGGTTGACGAATCGCTTACAATACAGTTCGCTCCACATGTGCGATCTTTTCCTGAGCTGCGCACTCGACCTTCCTCCTGCTTGGTGATTTGCTGCTTCTACTGCTTCCCTCCGCCGTCGAGAGCCTGGTGGAGCATCATGTTGAAATCGTCCACGTTGTCTGTGAAGACTTGGTGGCCCGCGAACGGCACGAGCAGAACCTGCACGCGGATGCGTGGGTTGCCGTGGAATTTCTTCGCAAACTGCAGATAAATAAAACGTTAGACCCGCCGGCAGGATGCTGAATGTCTCAAACTGGCGCAGACGTACGTCGTGACCGTGGCGCGGTTCCATCCAGTCTGGCCCACCACCGTACCTGCAGAAACAAAAGAAAGAAACTAAGTCTACAGAGTACACTACTACAGAAACAACACCCTCGATCACTGACATGAGTGTGATCGGAACGTGTATCGTCTTTGGCGTGAGGATTTCACTGATCGGCTTTTTCGCAAATACACCCTGTTGTGCCCACAGCGTGCACCATAGTCAGTGTGAGTCAAGCTCTGCAAGCCGCAGTTTTCCGCTTCGAGTGGTGTTTTGCATTGCTCACCGGGTGCAAGTGCGTGTGCATTGCGACTTCGCCTGACGCTTTGAGCGCCCAATTGTGGTACCAGTAGTCCCCAACAGCCTCAATGGGCATGAGCCCACGACGCATGGCGCTCGTTTCCGGCATGACGCCGATTCGCGTCCGCGCGATGAAGCGGATCAGAGCTGGTCCAAATGGACCGGCAAAACGAGCGATACTCTACACACACACACACACACAGCATTGCAGCTGTTAGCCCACCAACAGAGATGACACAATCAGCCACAAGCTAAGGTTGTGTACCATCGGCGTGAGCTTGAGCTCCCACAAGTAGCGGAACACGCGGATACCAAGCGAGGTCGGCTTTGCCAGAGGCGGTTGGCTGACGCCGGCGGGCGAAATGAGCACGAGGTGCTCTACATGGCCCGGATAGCGCACCGCGTACGAGCTCACAAACATCGCCTAGCGCATCAAAGGACTTGGTCAGTTTTGTGGCCCTCACGGCAACCATAAGACTGTGTACAGTACGTACGCCCATCGAGTGACCTGCCAGGTAGAATTTGTCCAGCTGAACGATACAGTTGCGAACCAACGGCGTTAAACAATAGTCGATGAGATCCGCCAATCAAATCGTATGCTTTGACCAACCTTGGCTGCCTTCCGCCACTGCTCAATCGCATCCACGAAAATCTTGTCGGCAGCTTCTTGCTGTAGATCGGACATAAGAAAAACATCAACACAAGCGGACCCACGTCCGTCCAAATTGAAGCACAGCTAACCTCGTAAGACGTGAAATCGGGGCGGTCAGAGCGTCCCTTCCCGATCCATTCAATTGCGTACTGGAAACACCGACTATCTAGTGAGCAACAGTTTCTACACCAAGCAACAGATCCACCACGTACCACATCGTAGTACTGCGCGAGAAACTCGAGATTCTGTGATGTCGATGGAAACCAAAATGGGGCTTCGTTAGACCAAGCCAATGTACCAGCTGAAGTTCAACAAACGTACACAAGCCCAAAGCGCGTTTCCGGCGGCGAAGCCATGCACCAACACGAGCGTCCTCTTGGCCTTGCCCTTTATTGAAGAGGACGTGCAAGGCACATAGACTGTGCCCAGTCCCGCGACTTTGAGCAACTCGAACTTGCACGACAGGTTCTTTTCCAGAAGCTCGCGTTCGATGCGTTCCAGCTCCGAGTACCGCGCGGGGACCCAGAACTTGGAGTGAGAGAGCGCGACAAGCACAGGCATTGCAAAGTAGATCGCCAAGAAGATATCTATTGCGTGAAGAAAAAAACAGTATTTCCTTCCGTGACGAGTGGTTAATGCAAACGGTGAAAACACGCAGGAGACGTACAGATCGACAGTCCCGTGACGAGCTCCCAGTGCTTCCACTTGCTCACGGGTGCCCACATCGAGAACAGCAGGAAAAATGGTGCGACGAACTCGGACAGCTTGCTCAGCGCCCCGGCAGTCTCACGGGGACTGTCGAACACGAACATGAGGAAGCTGTGGAACTTGGTCTGCGCGTACAAGAGCGCGCCGAGCACCGCGCCGAGCGACGCGACCAGCGACGTGTAGGTCACCGGAGAGGTCAGCGATCCGCGGATCACATCTCGGTAGATGACCTCCACGTAAATCACCTCCGCGATGATTGCCGCGGCCAGCGCAACGAGCACAACGACGCCACGCTGCGAGACGACGGACGAAGAAGCCGAGAGAAGCGAGCCCACAAGCCCGTAGAGCACCCAGACCGGCGTGAGCGCCACAAGAAAGAACACGAAAGTCAGTGCCTTCCACGGAGCCACACGCGGCGGTCGTGGAGTCGTCGCCGTCGCCTGAGTCTCGGTCGTCGCGCTGCTGCTGCTGCCTGCATCTGCCGCCATCGTCGCTGTTCAGCTGTGGTATGCACTGTGCCGCCACGTTGACACAATTTGGACCTCCTTGGTCAGGAATGATGGGTCCTTTGATGTGCGCCACCCGAATATAATCAAATGTAGCCATGTCTGGCCGGAGCTCCAAAATTGGCCACGGCGAAGAGAGAGAGAGAGAGAGAGAGAGAGAGAGATCAGGATAGCAATCTCGGCGTGACACGAGGCAGCGCTGATGGAGTGCACGGGCGGCTTCAAGTCGCTGCGGAACCACGTTAAACACATGAAGCATGCGGGTCCGGAGAGAGGAGAAGAGGCGCGTTCAGAGAGGGAGCAGGTGGGCACGGCGCGTGTGGCTGGCTACTCAGTCCCCTTAGGTTGATCGGCTCAGAACTGATCGGTGACTAGGAATGGGATGAAATCAAGCCACTTGAGCATTTCGCGTGCAACAACGAAGGTGAGTCAGTACATGGCTGATTGTTTAACTGTATGGGGACATGAAGGTTTGACATTGCTGCGTTTTGAAGAGAGTGTGCAGCCGCACAATCAAGAAGGAGCCAGCCACGAAGAACGTCAGCTTAACCTTCTACGCGTTCGTTCACTCTGAACACCTTCTTGCTGAATCACAACTCGTTTCTCATGGTGAAATCCCTTGCACAGCTCACGTTGGCGAGAGAACAGAGGGCTGTTAAGGTGCGAGCATGATGGCTGATCGCTCTTTTTTAATTTATGACATGGAAGCGAACTCACCCGACCTCATGCCACAGACTCGAGAGCGCAGTGTGCGATCGATGGAGACAGCTCTTCAAGAGGCACTGGAGCGGACAGCTGAGAAAGAAAAGAGCCTGGATCACCGCATTCGAGACATTGCTTGTCTCGAAGAACGACTGCACGAGGCGCTCGTTAATAGTTCGCAAGTAAAGTCGGTAGTCGAAGTTGCAGATACCTGCGCAGTCGATGAAGCGCAGCGAAGATTTGACGAGAGAGAAGCAAAGTTGCGCTTTCAGGAACAGGTGCGATTGTGCTTTGAGAGACGGTATGTTCGTACGGCGATTCTGGATCCTGACCATGTCTCTGTTCTCTGCAAGGAACTAGCAATGGCTCGAGATCGAGTGTCAGATCGTGAACGTCACGTAAGTTTACGTTTTTGCTGCCTCGAACTGAATCTCAACATAAAGCCAAACAATCCGTTTTTGCATCGTGCAGCTTTCGACAAAAGAACGCGTTTTGCGAAACCAGGCAGCTGAGCTGGCCCTCTTGCACGCAGAGATCGACAAGAAAGAAATGGATCGAGCGGCACTTGCAGCGCAGAAGTTGAACGAGTTGGAGCAGCAGCTGCAAGATGTGAGCTTGTTCAGCCACGCTGTTCGCACAGTGTTTTGCCCAAAATTGACCGCAAGAGGTTGTGGCCACATAGCGATATGCTCGTGAAGAGCAAGAACTGATGGAACGATTCCAAGCGCAGCTCGCCAGTCTGGACAGAGACTTCGAGACGAAACGATCGATTGAGAGCAAGAAGCTCGAAGCTGCCCAGAAAGAGGTTTGTCACACAAGAATGAACCCTGTGGAAATGAGTATGAACTCAACTTTATGTGGTTCTTTCTGTGACCAGCTGACGAATCGAGAGGATCAACTGAACGATCGCGAGATATACGTGGGACAGTCGGAGAAAGCCATCTCAGCAGACACTGAAATACTGACCCAGCAGCGCATGAAATTGATCCTGGATCAAGATCGGCTGGGGATGAGCTTTGAAGACATCTCCATTATTCGTTGGTCGCTAGAAGCGCGTTGTGGCGAGTTGAGCCAACGGATAGAAGACAACAACCTGCTGCAGTTTCAGCATGACGAGGCAGCGCAACATCTCAAATTGCAGGTATGTCGATGTCGACAGTCTGCCAACTTATTCGAAATGGAAGCGACGAACACGGATATTGCGTCTGTAGGAGACCAAATTGGCACTCTTTGCAGCCGAAGTGGAGGCGCAACATCAATTCAACATCACTCATCGTCAGCAAATCATCGACGCAGACCGAGCAACTCACCGTCCGCCGTACCACCAAGAACACATACTACATACCACAACAGATACCTCATCCCATCCTCCGCGACAAGAAAAGGCTTCGCTGTGTCACAGTGACCAGGCACCTTCGCACAAAACCACGAAGTCCAATCGAAGCCTCGCTTTGGCCATCTTCCGCACCAAGTCGTTCTCTCGCTCTTAGCCCGTCGCAACTCCCGCGATTAACTGGTCAATAGTTTGAAAGCCTCGGCTTCTCGCATCGCTTGTATTGCCGCCGCAGTCGTGTAAACTTCACGACACTCGAGTCTGGATATGCACATCCCAAACAGTTCGTCAATGAGGGGCGACTTAGGTCCGATGGCGCTTTGTCTACCGCAGAAGTCGCAAAAGTGGATAGATAAGTCACTAGTTGGGTAGAACAAAAATCAGTTTGGACGGGTGACGCTTCTTTCCGCCTTTCACAGTGTGATTTGATTGGCGAATCAGAGGCTGTTCCGCGATTCGCGGAAGTGGGTGTGACCGAGTCAATTTCTATTCAGTTACGACTGTTTTCATGCTTCGTTCCCGCCAAAAACAAATACGGAGCAATCAAATGTCCAGGCATCTTCATTCCACTTTGGGCCAAACTTGTCGTTATGATGTCACCATTTGGAGTGAACGACATAGAAGGTGAAGAGTAGATATCGACCAGGGGAGCTAGGAGATGATGGGCCGTGGATCAGTTTCCATACATTACTACACAACTAAAGCACTTCGCATTGTGAGAGCTGATGGGCCTTGCAAACTCATTTCCATTTTTACATGGTTTTATTGCCTGCAGTACCGTGAATTCCACGGACGTAGTATCGCAAATTCCAGATCGCAGTACTTTTAAAGCTCCAAAACTGCATACTCTACAGTAAGAGTATTACCTCGTTCCCGCCAACCTTTGCTCATTGGTTAAATACGTGGAGTGGCCCACACCAGTTTAGAATCAAAAGCGGGTAGTTTCAATTCTGGGACCTCAATCCTATTGGGCAATCGAACTGGGCAAAAAAGGGCGATGTGGCCCTGACGAATGTGTGGGAGTTTAAGTCGACACACCGAATTGCGATCTGCCAACTGGTTATAAATGTGGAGTCCTTCCAATGTACCCGAGTCGCTGGGGATTCTATTTCTCAAAACAGATCTGATTTGCTGAATTACGAGCAATTTGGATTTATTGACCAATCAAGTTGGTTCGTCAGCATGTAGACAATGCTGACTCCGGACACCAAGAGTTCAGTTCCTCACAATCTCCAGTGCCAAAGAATGCCTCGATGGGGTACACTGTTCCCTGTGGTACCCTCCTGTCCCCATGGCGCTACAGTGGGTAAGATCTCTCGGCATGTGCACTGCCCGGGCCAAACATCCCAGATAATTAGAGATATAGCTACTGGGGCCAATGATGCCAAGCCGAGTGGACTCGCCGCGATCACAGCGAACAACCAAGACGCGACCACTTTGCCGTCTACTGGGTCACCATTCCGTTCCGCATTACCAACGATGAGATCCAGATACTCCGCGTCATCACCAAAAAGTGTGAGCGATACACTGATGCGGCGAACATCTACTCGCTGCGTGTGTTTGCTTGTGGAACTGGGCACGGCCCAGCGTCCGTACCAACGCGAAGAGCTGCGAAATGAATCGGCCTTGATCAACTTCACACATGGTCGCATGGATGGGAAGTGCAGGGAAGCTGCAGCTCACGACAGTTGTGGGTTGCTCGAGTTGATCAAAGTGCATACCCAGCAGTGTCTAAGCGACGATTCATCCGACCAATTGTCAGTACGTGCGTGTGATTCACACGCACCTACAGACAACCGTGTCCTGCACAGAACAGTGCATTGAATGAAACCTGCCGGAGCACCGTAGTACTCATTTCCTTGAACCTCGCAAGTTATATAAAACTAGCGAGGTTCAAGGAAATGCAAAGGATAGATGAATAAGCTCAGTATCAGGACATAATAATGGCGACACGGATTGTTGCAAACTATGGTCTCACATGAGTGTCACGTGAGGTTTCACTGTATTATTGTAGTAGATTGGAGGTGCTATTCTGAACACAAGATACAGGACCAGTTAACAGCCATTCCCGCTCACCCAATAAGCTACGTGTAATCAGTTCGTGATCCTTTCTCAGCCAATCAAATCCTCGACTCAGATTCTTCGGGGTTGTCCCCCCCATCCCCCACTGAATTGTCAGGTTATCACAACTCGCGAATAATGGCCACCAAGAGAGCTCCATTGCTACTACCGCTGGTGTTGGCGTTGGCGTTGACGCTAGCCAGCGCCCAACCGGCATGTCCGGATGCAGGCGGACGTCTGGCGCCCAACGCGACGACTGTGCTGGTGTCGCCCACCAACAACAGCGAGGCCTGGGTGCTTCATCCCGACTGTAAGCTCGACGTTGTGCCGGTGACCGTAGCGTACGACAGCGGCGTGGCCTCCACTGAGCTTCGCTGTACGGAGAAGGGCATCAGGCGCGTCGAGAGTCTGCCGCCTGCGGTCCAGCGTCTGTGAGTCGGAAGAGGACGACTAGTGAGTGCATTAACTTAATGGGCTATCACTACTAATGTGCAGTACTGTTCGTTGCTGGTGGTGGAGTAGATATTTCGACAACAACCTCGCGACCGCGGCTGACTTCTCCAACTATACAAAGCTGATCCACATGTATGTTGGGTCTATGAATGCTCCAGTAGTGGGAGGGGTGTGCTGAGTTATTAGGTTGATTGATGTCTCCTCGTCTTAACAGCATTCTCGCGTGGTGCAATCTCGAGGAAGTGGACGCATTCAAGTTCCCGTCGTCACTCTTCGAGCTGTGCGTTCACCGTGTGAAAAAAACTAGTTGATTGATGGTAAAAAAAAGATACTGATGATGGGGGATCTTGCAGGGACTTTGAAGGCAACCCGATCAAGGGAATTGCTCCAGGGACAATCCCGCCCAGCGTCCAGTACCTGTACGTCGTGCTCTCCGCCCACGGTCGAAACAGGTGACTGTGGACACGGACGTAAATCTTACCATGTCGTCTCTTGCTGGGGTCAGATATCTCGGTGAAGCCTCGATCAGCTCCCTCGCAAATTACTCGATTCCCAATTCGCTGACCTATCTGTTCGTTGAAAAGTTTTCCTCGTGTGTCTGAATCTTCGAGGGAAAAAAAACGAACGTCATTAATGAATCGCTGGTGCTAGATCATTGGTGAAGAACAAGTTGACGACGATCGACTTCCGGATCCCGAGCCGACTCACGACACTGTGCGTGCCGCGGTGCCTGTGAGCTGATACTACGGTGGAAGAGTGCTGACATCGTTTCTGTAGGATACTGGACCAGAACGAAGGGCTGCGCATCATTCAGAACTTCACCATGCCCGATTCACTGACGAGCTTGTAACGCGTCTGCTTTCACCCGTTCGAAATGACCCTACCACTCGCACTGAAGAATTATGCCTCGTGGGGTTTTGGATAGTTCATGCATCAACTGCAAGACCAGAACGTTCCGCGGCGTCCAGCTCTCAATGCAGCTGGAGATGATGTACGCCGTCGGATAGCGTTCCCCATGCTGAAGTTATGGCATGCTGGGCTCATGTTGTGACTGTTACTTTGTCGTAAGCAATTTCGACGGCTGCAACTTCACCGACTTTGAGCTACGAGAGTCGGATGTTGAGGTCTTCCAACAGGCCGAGTTCCGCGGATACGTCGCGCAAGCGTCGTGCAAAGACCCCAACGCGACTCTCACTTCCGTTCGAGACGGCGTGGGCATCTGTGTGCTCAGTGGTTCGTCTACGATACACGTGTCGCAATTGGCTATGTGAGAGGGATTGACTCTTGTCGTGGCTAGACACTGCCTTTGAGGCCAAATTCCCAGCGCGTCTCCAACCGGCCGTCGCCGATCAGCCTCCGGAAAAAGACGACGAGCCAATCTCGTTGCCACCACCAACGACGCCAGCTCCGCGAGCCGACAGCGGTGCGTCCTCGTCCTCATCGCTGTCAACGACGGTCATCGTCGTCGCAGTCGTGGCCGGTGTGGCTGGCATCGTGCTGGCGGTCGCCGCGTATCGAATGTGCTGCGGCGCGAACGCATCCTGTCGAAACCTCACTGACAAGTACACGGACGCGTCCACGCTAGACCAGCACGGCTCGTCAGCCTTGACCGTGGGCTCCGGCCCGGCGTCTCTGTTCGCACCGAACGAGTATCTCAGCAACGACGTCCGCAACGACGAGGCGCTAATCCCGTATCGCATCGCGTACGACGAGATCCAGATCGTGCGGCTGATTGCCAAGGGCGGTTTCGGCATCATTCATCTCGGCAAGTTCCGCGGTCGCGAGGTCGCGGTGAAGAAGATTCTGCCGGCCAAAGCGAAGGAAACCGCCACGATCCGCAGCTTCATGGACGAGATCCGGCTCTGCTCCTTGCTGGAGCACCCGAAGATCGTCGAGTTCATCGGTCTTTCGTGGAGCACGCTACTGGATGTGGCAGTCGTGATCGAGTACATGGCCGGCGGGGACCTCAACGCTGCATTGCAGGTGCAGCACCTGCGCAAGCAGACGCCCGGCGAGTGGTTTGCCGCGTCCTCGGATCTCAAAGCTAAGGCGCTCGTGGCCATCGACATCGTGGATGCGCTCGTGTACCTCCACTCGTTCGATGTCCCCATCATCCACCGCGACCTCAAATCGCGCAACGTGCTGCTGGACGGCGACGGCGACGCCAAGCTCAGCGACTTTGGCGTCAGTCGTGAAGTGACGCTCGACCAGACGATGACGGGCGACGTCGGCACGGTCGCCTGGATCGCCCCGGAGGTGCTGCAGGGCGAGCGCTACAGCGAAAAGGCCGACATCTACTCGCTCGGCGTGATCCTGGTCGAGCTGGACACGGCGCAGCATCCGTACCGACGCCAATTGGTCGAGAGCTCGAGCACGCCGACCACCAACACGCGAATCGCACTGCTCGTGAGCACCGGACGACTCGTGCCGGCCACTTTGCCCGAGTGCCCTCTGCCCATCAAGGCGCTCGTGTCGCGGTGTCTAAGCTACGACCCGGCGGACCGACCGTCGGCGATGGATGTCAACTATGAACTGCGCAAGATCTTGAATCGGTCTAAGAGCTGAGATGATCGGTCGGTGCGAAAGCTGACTGTATAAATAGAGTGATTCGCGTATTTTGCTTTAACTCGCAATGCATGTCATTCGGTCTCCTCACCCCGAAGCAAGGACGCTTCTGGTGCCCGCAGTGATTTCAATGGAGCGGAAAAGCCCCACCGCATCGGCCACATTGAGACGAAGCTTAACTCTCCACACGCTCGCGCTGACCACGTCGCTCGCCGCCGCCGCCGCGATCAAGACGCCCACCGACGCCAAGCTCAAGCGCCACTGTGCGGACGAAAGCGAGGAGGAGGAGGAGGAGAGCGCCATCGATGTCGCGGACGACGAAGACCGCGAAGACCGCGACGATGTCGAGTCCACCAAGCGCCTGACCGCGGCGCAGCAGCTCGAGATCCTGCGCGGGAAGCTCGCGCGCCGCAACAAAATCCTCGAGGTCGTGCGCCGCGCCTACTACCATGACGTGATCGTGGTCAAAGAGGAGCTGCGCCACGCGCGCCATCAGTCGTACAGTGGGGGTCTGGTGGCTGCGGCTGCGGCGGCGGCGTATCCCAATGGGAGCCACACGCTGCTGCCGCCGTCGTCGTCGCGGTCAACGACATCGTCGAACGCGCCAAGCGGCTTCACAGCTCTCTCCAGCAGCTCATCGTTGTCACTGTTCCAGGGCCACGACGACCGACTCTCGAGCGTTCCGTCGATTGACCTGCGCGACGTGCTGCCGCTGTTTGCCCCGGCCGAGACGGTGCTCAAGGTGCATCCGTGTGAGACGTGCGGTGGCCACTTGGAGCTGGTCCACGGCGAGAGCAAAGAGCTCCACGCGGCGCGGCAGGAGGTGGCGCGCGCCACCAAGAGCGAGCAGCAGATAAAGACACTTGTGCACCGGCTCCGCACCGAGGCGAAGGAGAAAGAAGACCTGAACGAGGCGTTGCAGCAGCGCGTCAAGTCGCTGGTCAAAGAGAACTCGTACACGCTGGAGCAACTGCAGGCGTCGCGCAAAATGGAGCGCGACCAGAAGACGCTGAACTCCAACTTGCGCTCCAAGCTCCAGCTCGCGCAGGCAACGCAGGAGGATCTGGATCTGGTCACGGTCGAGTGCAAAGACGTCAAGCAGCAGCTCGTGCGCTCCAACCACGACCGTGACATCTTCTCAGCGTCCAACAACCACCTGAAAGAGGAGCTCGCCGAGATCAGCAAGACGCTCCACCAGGCCAAGGTGGACCACGCGCAGCTTGAGTCGGACTTCGGCGCGACTTCCTACAAGCTGCAGGAAGAGCTCAAGAAGACCAAGCAGCTGCGCGAAGAACTGGCGAGCGAGTGCGCCACGCTCAAGGACAAGACCAAGCTGAGCAACGAGCTGCAACAGTCGCTGACGGCGCTCAAAGGGGAGCTCGCGATTACGATGCGTCGCGCGGACCAGATGAAGCGGCAGCTCGAAGACCAGCTGGCGGACGAGGAGAAGGCGCGCGAAGAAGCGCAGGAGCAGAACCTCGAATTCCGCCGCATCAACAAGAAGCTGCTTCGCGATCTCGAGCAGATCCAGCGCGATCCGCTGGGCCTATCCGCAGCAACGTCGATGCCTGTAGCAGCGTCGCACGGCGACGGCAAGAAAGGACACGGTGGCAAGGCAACCGCCAGTGTGGCTGGCGGAGAGGAAGTCGCCGTCGGCTCTGCGGGTAGAGATGGTCTTATCGACGTGAGAACCATGATTCGCAAGAAGATCGAGGACTCGCAGCGCCTCTTGGAGCACGCGCTGATGCGGGAGCACGATCTGTTGGGCCAAGCCACTCGCCAAAAAGCGCAGGCAACGCCGCCTCCGCTGCGGGAGAAGCTGACTCGGATGCCCAGCACGACGACCATCACGCGCGTCGTGGCGCCTGAGATGGCGTCTGCTCAAGGAGCAGCTAGTGCCGGGTCCAAGGCGGCAGCGGCCACCACGTGGGAGACGCGACCCAAGAGCAGCTCTTCTGCTGGTCAGATAGCAGAAGCTGATGGCGATGGTAGCGGTGGGATTGACGAGAAGGCGTTCCAGGCGTACCATCAAGAGCTCCACCGTCTAGTGATGGAGATCGAGACCGGCAAAGACGTGAGCCAGAAACAGCAGAAAGTGATCACGGTGAGTGTGTGTCCAGGAGAGAGAGCTCGGGTTGGAGGAGTCAAGTTCCACTAAGCTTTGTTTTCTTTTTCGTCCCTGCAGGAAGTAGAGCGAAAGAACCAGGCGCTGCTGGACCGCCTCGAAGAGGCCAAGCTGGCCATCGAGACACTGACTGGGAGGTACGTTTGTGCGGCTAGCTGGCTACAGATCTGAAAGCGAGTGTTTACCGCCAAAACTGACGGGATGTGAGTCCAGTGTCGCGGCGCTGAAAACTCGCCTGAACCAAGACAGCGCCGGCGCGGCCGAGCACCTGGAGAACATGATGCGTGCGCTGGGGGAAGGCAAGCGCGACCAGCAGCACGAGAACGAGCGTGGACTCGTCCTGCTGCACTTTCTGCGCACGATCTCCAACTACGCGTACGAGCTGTGCACCAACCAGGCGCTGGTGGTCGAGTTCGATCTCGACCGGCCGCCCGTGGACCACGGCATGGACGAGTCGGACGCCATGCTCTCGCCTGAGCTGCTGCAGCGCAAGCGGGAGCTGCGGAAAAAAGTTTTGATGGACCGCGCGATGCAAAAGTTCAGTCAACAGTGCCACCAGCGCGCCGAGCTGGTCGCGAGCGAGCTGAAGAAGATGGTCGACACGGTCGAGCGCCTGCGCTTCAGCCTGGACGAAGCCGAGAACAAGATCGACTCGGACCAATTGGTCATCCGCAGCCTCGAGGCGGAGACCAGCAAGCTCCAACTGACCGTCGAAGTGACCAAGACGAATTTGAGCCGCTCGGAGAAAGCGCTGGTGAGCATTCGGCAGTGAAAAACTGCCACAGAAAGCTAGTGATCCATCTGACTGTAGGTACTGTATTCCTGGCTGTGGGTGTAGAAACAAACGCGCGAAGAGCTGGAGGAGGCGCTGGGGCGCTACACGGTTCAAACAGAGGAGCTCAAACTCGTCAAAGCCGAGAATGTCGTCATGAAGAGCGACTCGTCTCGACTTGCAGAGAAGCTGTTTGAGAAGACCAAAGCCTGGGAGAAGGAGATCAACGCCAACGACAAGGTCAGCAGACCATGCTCGTGGCACTTTGTACGTAGAAAGAAAGCGCAATTAACTCGTTGGTATCTCGGTTCCAGACAACGAGACGCGTCTCCGTGCTCGAGGTGTCCGTGCGCGAACTCTCGACGGAACGCGATGCACTAGCCAACAAGGTGAGACCGACCGACCCTCAGTGGTTTCATCTAGGTTCTCCCCGACTTCTCACTGGGTTTGTGTGGTTTAGCTACAAGAGATGGAGGATCTCGCGCAGTGGAAGCAAAGCACCAACAAAGAAGTCGGGGTCATGGCAGCCCCGGAAGTCCAAGACATGGACATGCAGACCGACCGATGGCGCCCACAGGGTTTGATTCTTCGGCAGCGCAACGACCCAACGCGGATGCCTCAGCGGTATCTGGGCAAGGCCTCGGTCACCATCTCGTGTGGCCCGAGCCTTCTCGACAGTGACGCGCTGTCGTCAGCAGCGTTGGCGCCTCTCAGACAAGCGTCGCTTGGCGCGTCGTTGAACCAAACCTCGCGTCCGCTGACAGCGGCATCCTCGCAGGAGCCGTGGGCAGAGCTGGACGAGCGCGCTCGAGACATGATAGAGTTTGATCTGTACCCACCGGCGAAAGCCGGCGGCCGCCAGATCAAAACGAGCCAGGCGACCACGCGACCGCGCAACCTGTCGCGGCTCTTCCTCTCGTCCGATGGAGTCTCGCAAAAGTACATTGCACCTGCGAATTTATTGAGCAGCGACCTTCACACGCGACCTTCCACTACAATATGAGAGAAAATGGGGATTTGAGTCAAACACGGAAACGTTGTGTATTTTGTGGTGGACTGTTGGTTCCCCAAGCCAGGGACTCCCAGAGAGAGTGGAAGCACCTGCTTTTACTCGAGCGAGAACGTCTTTTCGGTGAAGCGGATGCCTTCAGCCTCCAGGCGCGCAAGAGCCGGACTGTAGATGTCGGGCGTCGTAGGGGTGAGCACACCGCGGCCCTGGACAGCGTCTTGGAGGATCATCTGCACACCAATAGCAGCAGTGACGCCCACAGTCTTGGCCATGATGGTGTCACCGTTCTCCGAGCCGTAGCCGACGTAGGTGGACGTGCGCTTCTCCTTCTTGCCGTTGGCGTATTCGACGCCGAACTCGTGGTGCATTACCGCCATGTCGCGCTCGCCCGGCTGGTACGCCAGCTTTGCCTGCAGCAACGTGCAGAACGTGTCAATGATCGACGCGCCCTTGACGAACGGCGTATCGGCGTCGTACATGCCCAGCCACTGCAGGAACTCCTCCGCGTCGCGGCGGAGCTTGTAGTTTGACTTGGCCGCGACCGAGCGAATGAGCTCAGGCCAGTTCGACGGCTGCGCCACGCTGACGTCCGTGTCGAACAAACCGAACTGACGCAACTGGTAGAGAATCTCGCAGCAGCCAGCGTAGCGAAGCGTGCCGCGGAAGATCGAGTGCGCCTCTGGGATACCGTAGATCTCACCGTACGGAAGCGAGTTTCGGTTGGGGATCTGGTCGAGAGCAAACGCCGGCAGAAAGTTGACACGCTCGTTGCTCTTCATGAGGTCCTCGCCCGGGACGTTGATGGTCTTGCCGTCCTTCCTGTACAGCGCCGAGTTGAGCGCGGCGGTGAGAACGCCACGCGGGCTCCAGCTGAACTTGTAGCCAATCGCGTTGTCGGCCGCCTCCGGAGCAGGCAGCCCGCCACAGACCGAGGAGAACGATACGATCTTGCCATCGTTCGCCTTGACGTCGTCGATCACCTTCATGGCGCTCATGTGATCCATGCCAGGATCCAAACCAAGCTCACACAGGATCGGAACGCCGGCCTGCTTGGCACGTTCGTTCAGCTCATTCATCTCTGGAGAGATGTAGCTCGCCGTGACCAGCGGGGACTTGTGGTCGAGGCACATTTTGGCGATGTCAACATGCATGGTGGCTGGAAGCAGCGATACCACGCAGTCGGCGTCGGCGCACAGCTCGGCGAGTCCAGCCATGTTGTTCGACACGTTGATTGTGTGCGGCTTGACGTTCCCACGACCGAACTTGCGGTAGATTCGACTGGCTTCGCCTTCCACCGCCGACACGATGTTGAGTTCATTGTGGTTCTCCCGGGACAGATACTCGACGAGCGGCGCCGCGACGAGACCAGCGCCGAGGCACACGATCTTGCGCTTCTCCTCCGACTTGACGGTTGTGTTAAAGACCTCGGTAGTGCGGGCGGCCGTGTCTTTTCGGATCGACTTGGAGTAGTCCAGTCCGCAGAAGTCGGGCAGTTCCGTCACCGTGGCGTTCGCGCCGGGCACGAGCTCCGAGAGCGTCTGGATCTTGGCGATGATCGCGTCGAGATCCTCGCGCGTGCTCATGCTCACCTGAACGATCGCACTCGACACGCTCGCGCTAGTGGCATCCACAAAATTGGGTCGCACTTGGCAATCGACGAGGTGGAAGCCGCCGTCGTGCTTCTCGATGACGTTGAGCACCTGGTTGATGAGGCCCGTGTCAAAGAGGTGGCCGTCGAGACGCAGACACGTGCTGCCGGCGACCTTGGTCTTCTCGTTCATGTACTGGAAGTTGCGACTGCGGTCGCGCTCGGCGCGCATACGGTGGATATACTCGTACTGCGGCGTCAAGATGCCGTTGCTGGCGATGCAGGCGCCGAGCAGTTCCTTCGGCAACTCATTCGACTGCCCCTTGAGCGGCTTGCGCGCGTCGACACTGGCAAGGACGTCCATGTAGCTCACGAGCTTGTCGCCGAACTGCTGACTGGACTCGCGCGCCAGCTCACTTGGCAGAATGTCGACCGACATCATCATCACGCCGTCGCCGTCCAGCTCGTCTTTCATCGTCCTGCTGTGGACATCGTAGAGTGCAAACGGGCGCTCGATCTCCGTCGCGTACTCGAGGAACTCGACGCTGCCGCCAACGTCGCACGAGATGTCGGCGATGCCGACGAGCTTCTCGTTGCCGCGCACGCGCAGATCGTCGACCTGCTGGCGCGTGAGCAAGCGCGGGTAGCGATCGTCCCAGTACATGCAGTTGACCAGCATGGACGCGTGCGGTGCAATGGTCTCGTGGAAAACGCTCTCGTACAGGTACGGGTTGCGGTAGTAGTGCTCGCGCGAGACGCGGCTGTTGCCGCCGGCGCCGTCTTTCAGACGCACCATATCCTCGCTCTCGACCACGGTGCCGTACAGCACGCGCGTGTCGCGCGGAAGATTCGGCAGCTCGGACGGGTCGACCATCTGGTGCGGCATGAGCCTGAAGATCTCTTGTGCGCCCTTGGACACGTTGCCGTTGCCCGTGAATACGAACGTCATGGGTGCGAGGTCACTTGGGAGTCCGTCGCTCTGGATCTTTCTGCCGGCGTGCTCGACAGCCTCTTTCGCGCGCTCGAGGTCCGTGTACATGTAGGCCGAGCCGACGTTGACGAAGGGCGTCGAGTAGCCCATATTGATGAGCCGCTCGCCGAGCCCGCGGAAGCCGGCGACCATGCCGGCGCGGCCAGCGTTGCCCCCGAACGCGATCAGCCGCTTACTGCCACGGTCACCGTCCTCGGTGATGCACTCGTAGTCGATAAGCGTGATCTTCTTCTGGAGCACCGTGTCCAGCAGCTCCATGTTCTCGGGCTGCGCCTTGATCGTGTGGCTGAAGAACATGTAGGTCTTTTCCGGCAGCAGATTGTCCACGGGCACTTGCTTGACGCCGACGATGACGCTCGCGGCCGTGAGGTCCTCCGAGACCGTGGCGCCGGCGAGCGCGTACTGTTCGTCCGGGAACACGCGCGCGTTCGACGGCTGGATCACCACGGCCACGCCCTTGGCCACGAGCTGCTTGACGTGCGTCGGCGTGAGCGGCACGCGCCGCTCCCATTTGTTGTACACTTCGCGCACGATGCCCACGCACTTCTTGCTCATGGTCGACGGAATTGATTGACGGAACTGCTTGACGGACTGTCGACGAATGAGCCAACTTGCGGTTCTCCAGATTGGGTTCTGTGTCTGCGGACGAAAGAGCTCAACACGGAGACGGGCTGGGGATCGCCATGCAACAGCCAGATGGCGCGGCTCACGAACAATTTTGATTGGTGGATGTGAAAGCAAAAGAGGCCAAACATTGGATGTAATTCTGAAAATAGATGGGATTGGTTGAAATACGTTTTCAAATCTTTCGCCGTTGAAGTTGAGTCTGGCGACGTCAGGGTTTGGGGTCTGGTCGCTCGATTTTAGCACATGATACCTGCGAAATGTAATCACGCAGAGGGGACCGGTTCTGTGGACCGCGGTTCACGAAGTAACCAATGGTTACACTCACAGAATGATGGTTCGCAGCTAGGACACACGTCACAGGTGGTTCGCCGTGAGAGCCATTGGCAGCAATGGTCGTCTCCTCAGGTGCTGCCATATCTAGCAGCGGCGCTGCGCCAAACCTCCAATCCAACGATGCTACGCAGCTGCCACCCAAATACTTCAGCTTCAAGGACTATCTAGCGCCCGAGGATGGTGCGGCGTTCTTCGACTGGGACCACGACCGCCAGATCGACAAAGTGGCCGAGTACCTCGACTTTGTGGGCGCCAAGGAGTCCGCGGTGCACTTTTCCAGCTCCAAGAGAGCGTCGACCAGCTGGGCCGAACTTCGGGCCGGGTTTGAGGCTTCAGAGCAGGCTTCAGAGCAAGCCGATACTTCGGCAGTGTTGCAGACGCTGCTTAGTGGCCGAGCGAAGAGCGGTTTCGGGGCCGCCGGGTCGGAGCTGGGCTTCCTTCCGCAGAAAGAGCTTAGTCTTGCAGTCGCGCGCAGCGTCAAACTCATCGGACATGAATACGCCGTCGAGCGCAACAAGAACGGTGAGCCACGAGCGCCTGTGCTAAATAGCCGCAGCTTCTTCCTCAACTGGTGCCACGCTGAGAAGCAAAAGCTGATGGATATTCGACTCAAGCTCGACCGGCTTGTTGGGTCCTGCGGTCGCCAGCAGCATTGGGGCCGATTGGTGGTCTTCGTAGATCGAGAAATGTGCGCCGACTGCATCAACTATGCGCGATCTCTTGCTGCAGCTGAAAAAGCGCACATTCTCATACAAGATCCGTCGACTGTTCGAGCATTTGCTGCAACCTTGTCAGATAGCGTCCAAGAAATACGGCGAACTTGACGATTAATCATGGATTGGACAAACTCTGTTTCAACGTCTTGCTCTCTTCACCGTTTTCGCGAGACAGGTGGTGATCTCCACTGCGCTAGGTTGGTTTTCGGCGTCAAAACTCAGGCACTGCAGCACTGGCTGCAGCTCACCTGCGCTGACCATCGAAGCGATCCAAGTGTTTGTCCTCTTCGGAGCGATCAGTCCGAAGCCGGGGATGTACGACGAGTGGCGCGTATCTGTCTCTGAGATCATCACAGAGTAGGAATAAATATCAGTCTTCTCGGTGTACCGCACAACCCTTGAGCCCCTATGGTGCAATCCACGCAATCGTACCCACCTCGCGCGTCGTCAAGTATTGGTGCGGGTGCAAGCGACTGATGCCAAAGTCTATTAGCTTGGCGTGGACGTGTCTGTGAGAAGCACATTCTTGGACTTGAGGTCCCGCTGGATGATCGGTGTCTGTTGTCTTTGGAGGTAACCGAGCGTGCCTGCGATGTCGGATGCGAGCGTCAATTTGGTGGATATCGCATTTTTGCTGGAAGCAAAGAACCAGCTGGACTCATCAGATTCTTCGATTTCTTGGCCATGACCTTGGTAGTCTTCCGCAGCCTGCGCAGGAACGAATACAGATCACCGGCAGGCAAATACTACAGTACCACCGCCAAGTTGTGCAGTGTGAACCACGAACCACCGACAAAACCCACAATGTGTGGGTGGTTCAGAACAGACAGCATGCGAATCTCCTCCAGAATGGGCTCGATCGTGCGGTACCGCATCTGGTCTCGCTGCAGCTGCTTCAAAGCGACTTGTGCGCCGTGGTACTCGGCCAAACGACACCGAAACCGCCTCGCACAATCACCTTTTTCTTCTGGATCTCGGCCTTGGTGATTCGAAACTGCGTGAGTTCGGCGTCGCAGCGCACGTCGTTTTCTTCAACGTCGGATGATACGTACACACCGCTAGACGACTTGGCCTCGTCGTGGTGGACTCCGTTCGGCGCGGCCTTGTCTCAATGTCATTGTAATGTCGTACTAGCCTAAAAATGCCCGAATTCCACTGTACACGACAATCCCGAGCAGCACGGTGCCCGCCGTGACCACGATGATCAGCAGTTTCCGACGGTCGTCAGTAACCATCATTTTTTTTGCGGCGCCGGGGTTGGTTTTGGCCACACGCTGTTGGATCTGATGGACCGTAGAGCGCGTCAAACACCTCGTCTGGGAACACGTACACTGAAGTAGCCTTGCCAATTGTTGTGAGCGTCGCGCTCGGCGCCGTGCAGCCTGCAGTGCTGGCCACGATTGGAAGCTGCGCTACGAGTCGCTGGAGCACGCCAGTCAGATCTCCATCTCCACCAGCGAATTAGCTGTTAGGTCGAGCGTCATCACTTCCGTGCGAAGTCGTAGCCCGCGGATCGCAGTCACCGAACAACTGCAGAGGTTCAATGGCGTAGCAACGCAGGTGCTGTCAACCCGAACTCAGGCAAAAGAGAGTTGTTGCCCACGTCTGTGAAGGTCTATAGAGTGACTGTTGGAGCTAAAACCGCAACAACGTACAGCTTCTCGAGTCTTTTGGTGGTGGAGAAGTCGAAATACTCATTTGCCGTGCTTGCCAAATCGAGGCGCACGACGGAGGGATAGGGCAGCATGCGCTCCATCGTGTCGTCAGCCACATGCATTGCCGATACGTAAGACTCGGACACGTTGGCCACCGAGAAGTGTATGAAGCGACACTGGGATCCACGACAATCACTGTTCTGGCGTCTACCGGATACGCTACCAGTGTCATCCGCGTCGTCGACCAGACGAGAACGAAATAGTTGCCCGTCGCATGCTCTGGCACCAAGGCCAGGCGCTTCCGTAGTGAACTATTAATGACCCGCTGGACCGTGGAGAGCGCACGGCATATTCTAGTGCCATCCAATTTCACACCCCAATACGCCACATGATGCTTCAATTCATTCGAAAATCTGCGACGGCCTTGGAAGTGAAGTGGTGATTCACAGCCTGTGGAGCGACGGAAACACAAGTAGAACAATACTATGTATTAACATCAGTGCCGATCAATTGATTCACGTGGTAGCCGCGCCGCTGGTCTTCACTCGACTGGAGAGTTGTCAAAAGGAGAATGGCCTATCTCTGTGCGTTCAACCCACACCGTCGACACTCAGGTTGATGCTTACGTCGGTTCAGACGTAGATCTCGTACGTCGGCTTGGTCGTGAACTCGGCCGCCGACAGCGTCACGTCGTTGTGGTACTCGAGCATGTACGACTTGATGCGGTTGTTCAGCAGCTCGGCCTTCTTGCGGTACGTGTACGAGTAGCACGCCTGGATGCCGAACGGGCCGACCGCTCCCTCTGGCAGCTTGAGCGCGTACGGGTTGGACCACGCTGCATGGCAGCGGACGCCAAGCTCCGTCTGGGAGCTCTGCGCTGATTTTGTGGTGTTGTGGTCCACACAGACAATCTAAGCTTCGAGTCTCTTGTCAAAGGAGGCTGCAGTTGTAGCCAATCAATGTTCCCAGAGAGATTACCCAAGCGGACACGCAGATTGATTGGGTAATATAGGGTATCTGCAGTGCAA
>JAADWZ010000212.1:0-49693 GCA_023336445.1 Pythium dissimile | reverse complement strand
CGCGGCGGCCAAGGCGGCCACCGAGGAGGGCATCAAGCACGCAGGCATCGACGCTCGTCTCGGCGATATCGGCGGGGCGATCCAGGAGGTGATGGAGTCGTACGAGGTGGAGCTGGACGGCAAGGTGTACCCGGTCAAGTGCATGCGCAACTTGAACGGTCACTCGATTGGCCACTACCAGATTCACGGCAGTAAATCTGTCCCGGTGGTTGCTTGCGCTGACGATACGAAGATGGAGGAAGGCGAGATCTTTGCCATCGAGACGTTTGGATCGACCGGTCGGGGGTACGGGCTTGAAGACCTTGAGTGCTCGCACTACGTCAAGAACGCGAACGCCGCTCACGTTCCACTGCGCTTGCCGCGCGCCAAGAAGCTGCTCACGCACATCACGCGCACGTTCGGCACGCTGCCCTTCTGTCGCCGCTGGCTCGAGCGTGAGGACGGCGGCTCGGCCACGATCAACCCCAAGGGCGCCAAGCAGGAGAAGTACCTCATGGCGCTCAAGCATCTTGTCGACGCGGGGCTCGTCACGGCGGCTCCACCACTTGTTGACATCAAGGGAAGCTACACGGCCCAGTACGAGCACACGATCATATTGCGGCCAACCTGCAAGGAAATTCTCTCGCGCGGCGACGACTACTAGCGCTCCGACTGCACCTAGTGCTCGTGCTCACGGAGCAGTCGCTCAAGCCGCTGCTTGTCTCGGACAGCCTGTGCGTACTTGTACTTGAGGTCTTCGATTTCTTCGAAGAAGTCTTGGTCAAACGCGCTCAGTTCTTGCCGCAACTGGTCGTTCTCGCGAGCCAACGCCTCTACCTGCCCTTGTAGTTCGACTACCATTTTCTCGACTTCTCGCGACGCGTCCGACTCGGTCGCCGACTTGTCCACTTGGCTGAGTTGTTGGCTTAGTTCACGAATATACGCATCCTTTTTCACAATTTTGTCTTGAAGCTCTGCGATTTCTGCAGTTTTTTCGCCCAGTTGTGCGTGATGAAAATGCTCCGTGTCTTCGTGAGCAAACTTCCGCGACGGACTCGAGCGCGTTCCGGTCGCGCCTGCACCAGCACCGGCGGAAGACGACGAGAGTAGCCGAACGCGCTGCTGTAGCCTGAACTTGTCTTTCTTCAGCTCGCTGTTCTCGTGTCGCAGCTGATCGACCTCCGTCTGCAGTTCGTGTCGGGCTTCTCGAAACTCCTTCAGCTTTTTGCGCAAAGCGTCCACTTTATCAGGAGGAACAACCAACGAAGCCGTTCTACGCAGCTTTTCGTTCTCTGATCGCAGTTTCTCGATCACTTTTTTCATGTTCTCGACGACTTCTTCTAGCTCCAGTCGCTCCTGTGCAGACGACTTGATTCGCCGAGTTGCAGCAGCTGTTGAAGTTGGCGCCGAGCTTGTTGTGGCCGATGTCGTGGCTCGGCGGTGAAGCCGTTGGTACTCTGCACGCAGACTCTCCAATTCGAGCTCGAGTTCCATGATTCGAGTATCCTTCTCCATGATATTTCGCTCCTTGTCACGAAGATCCTCACCAAGAGCTAGGAGCTCGTCACGGACGTCATGCGTCGCAACAAAAGCACGTTCTTCCCGCTCCAAGGCGGACAAGTTTTCGCTTTCACCGCGACGCTGCGCGAGCATAGTGCGAAGTCGATGCAGCTGGGCCTCGTACTTCTCCATTTGCTCCTGAAATGACTCCTCCCATTCTTTTCGTTTCAACACGAGCGCCTCCTGCAAAAACGCGTTCTGATGTTCAAGCTCACTCGGATCACCACGAACTTGTCTGCGTGGGCGCGACGTTGCTTCGTTGCCACCGGTGGCGGAATCATCACCGTTCCTATGGATGGCTTCTCGGGCCGAAGATGCCATGCGTTGAAGCTCTTTCAGCTTTGATTCCGAGTCACTCAATCGCTGCCGTAGACTCTCGATCTCTTTTTCACTCTTCTCGACCACGAGCTGCTTCTCCTTCAAACGTATGCTTACCACGTCGAGACGACGCTGCAATCGCTTGTCACCTTCCCACTGTTCGCGCAAGGCTTGGCGTGTCATGGTGTTCTCGTTTGTCTTCTCTTCACTGCCATTCGTGGTTGTGGCAGCATGAGCCGTCCCTGCAGACTCCCGTAATGCAAGATTTTGAGCCTGTAGAACTTTGATTCTCTTCTCGAGCTCTTCAACAGTTCGAGCTTCGCCCACAACCTTCTCTTTGACAACACCTTTGAGTCGCTCGACCTCGGCTTCCAATGCCGTGGCGCTTCTTGTTGATCCTCCATCATCATTCCCGCGAGAGCGCGGGTCCTCTCCAACCCCAGGTCGCTTTGTACTCTTGCTCAGCGTCTGTTGCTTCGCAATCTTAGCGAGATCTGTCTTCGCTTTGTCTTCGGCCTTCTTTGCGATCTTGAGTTTGTCCTGCAACATCTGCACCTGTGCTTCAAATTGCTCCTTCGCTTCGTTCCATTGTTCACGCTCACTTTCGTGTTCGCTCTTCGACTGTTTTGTACTGCGCACCGTATTCTGTGCCTTCGCCAGTTCGATTGCATGCCGATCCTCAGCTTTCAAAAACTCTTCCTTCAATTTGATGATCGCTTCTCGAAGCAATTGCATCCTCTCCTCACGTTTAGTCCCGTCTCGCTTCACGAAGACAAGTTGAGATTCGACATTCTTCTTGCCCTTTTCCAAGGTTTTGATTTTGTCTTGGTTCAAGACAATTTCTTCCAGGGCCTCGCCAGCTCGAGCCTCAGCGATGTCCCGCTCGTTTTGCAGCACTTTGATCTCCATTTCCAACTCTCGTAACTTCGCTCGCGCAGCCTCTAGCTCAGTTTCCGCGCGTCTCCATTGCTCCAGGATCTGATCTTTTTGGTCTTCAGCGGCCTTGAGAGCTTTCTTGTCACTGCCCGTCTTCTCCAAATGATGGATTTTGTCGGTGGCTTCTTTCAGCTGTGTGATCATTCTTTGATTCTCTTCGTATAATTTCTTGTGAAGTTGCGTCGCATCCGCTCGCTCCTGAGCCTTCACCGCAGCAACATCGGCACGAATGCTAACGATTTTCTTTTGGTACTCGGCGATGACCGAGTTTTTCTCGTTCAGCAGCTGCTTCAAACTTGCAATCGACGCCTGAGCTGCTTGTTGTTGCTCGAGATGGTCCTTTTCGTACAAGCCGACTTTCCTCCGCATGATCGGAGAGGACGAAGATTCCTCTTCATTGTTGTTGTTGCCGCGCGCGCCACGACTGCCGTGCAGCTGCCACTGAGCATGAAGTTGTTGAAAATCGATCTCAAGATCGTCTCTTTCTCTCTGGACAGTACGCTTCTGGTTTGCTAGGTCATTATTTTGCTTGACAAGGTCTGCATTCACCCCTTGTAATCCCTGCAGCTGGCGCATAACCTCGCCATAGACGCGTTTCAGCTCGCCGACCTCTTTCTTAAGACGCTCCTCCTCGCCAGACCCCGACGACGTCGCACGACTGGAAGCATTCTTGGCTAACACGTCCAGCTGTCCCATCAATACACGCTCTCGAGTCTCGAGTGAGTCAATACGGCTCTTGAGGCGGCTGATTTCGGAGGCAGTTGTGGTGGATATTGACGATGGGTGGCCCCCACCAAACGGCAGTTCAGACTGCTTTTCTTCGAGTTCTTTCTCGAGCGCACGGCGCCGATCCTGCTCGACTCGCATCTCTTCTTCCAGCCCGTCCAAACGCTTCTTGAACACCTCCCACTTGTTGTTCCGGAGCACGTGATCTCGCTCTTTGAATTCTTGTATGCACGCTTCCAGTACGAGGATCTGCAATCTTGCCTTCTCGCGTGCATCACTATGCACTTTCGCTTGCTTCTCCATTTCAAGCTCTGAATGCTGATGGACAATGGTGGCTTGCTGCTGACTCGCTACTGCTTGCTCGTATCGGAGACAAAACTGCTGGTAGTTTGACGTCATGTGGATCAGCTGCTGCTGCAACCGCGCGACAATTGCATGATCCTCCGAAGCCAACATCAAATCCCTCAATTGGTCATCTTTTCCCGCGACCTTTGCCTTCTCTTGTGTCATTCTACGTGACAACGTGTGGGCTTGAGTGGCTGCCAGCTCGGCGTCTTGCTTGGCTTTACGATGCTCCCGCACAAGACTTTCGTATAACTGTTCCACCTCGGCGATGCGCTCACAAAGGATCGTATTTTCGGTTTCCAGGACACGAATGCGATCGTCACGCTCGGAATCCTTCGATTGATGCACTGTACGATGCGAGGCCACCGTCGTCGAATGCACCTTCTCCTCGAGCTCTTTGACGCGTTCCACCTGCTCCTCAAGTTCAGTTTGTAGTTGCGTGATACGACTTTGCGATACAGCGTCCACCGACACGAACTTATCCCCTTGGCTAGCAGTTCTCTCAGCAATGAGCATAGCGTTCTCGTGTTGTAGCTTGCTGAAGTGCATCGGCAACGCGTACACTTTGAGGTACTTGGCATGGAGCTCAGCGTATTCTTCGCCGAGCTCGCTGTGGCTGGCGAGCAGAATGTTCAGATCTTCGTGCTTTCGATCGACGACACTCTTCAGAACACACTTATCAAGCGTGGCCTCGGTTCGTGCTATCAGATCCTCGGCCCCAGACTTCCAGCTCTCCAAATACAGAATGCGGAACTTGAGCGCGCGTTCCATTTCCAACCACTCGCTTTCAAGATTCTGGGCTTCGGCGAGAGAGAGACGATATTCCTCTTGGAGCAACATGTGCTCACGTTTGAGCTTCGCGGAGGCCACCTCATCATGTGCAACGCGACGGGTTAGCTCCACCAGCTCAGCACGCAGCCTCATCGCCCCTTCATCTCCGCCACGGTTTGCTGACGACTCGAGTGTGTGGAGAGTGGCTTCATCGCGTTGGCATTTTAGCTGTAACTCGTGATTCTGGGTCTTGAGCTGCTGTATATCGAACTGGAACTTGGCTTTTTCCGTCGTCGACGCATCTTGCAAATGGAAAAAGTGTTGGTACACGACACTTTGTTGGTCCATCAACGATTTGCACGCTGTTTCCTGGAGGAAGAGTTGCTCTTGAAGTGAATTGTTTTGTCCTTCAAGTTTGACGTACTCGTCCAAAAGAAGCTGAAACTCGCGGAGAAAATCGACCTGTTGAGAGAGTTCGCTTTCGGTCTCGAACGCCAACAAGGAATTGTCCATTGGCGATGATTTCGATGGGGACGGTTGCGTCGCAATTGAGTGCGTTGGTTGAGCAGATAAATTTCTCGCAGACTTGTCATGCATCAGCTGCAACCGTGACTCAAGCGCTGACGCAATCGCCTGGGCGAGGAATTCAGCCGATGGTTGCTCCGATGCTTCGGAACGTGGTGGGTCCTTACTTGTTTGACTTGCTCCTGTCCTCGTGTGCTTCGTACCGTCCGATTCTTCCAGTTCTTCTCGATGAGCATGATCACCCCGTGCCTGCTCGTTGTCAGCGCCGACGTCTTCATGCCCACTTGACCTCTTCAATGGTGAAGTCGCTGCATTCTTCCTCTCACTTGCTAATTTCTTTTCTGTATGTGCGCTCGCAACCACGCTTTCTCGGTGGTCTTGAACCAGTTCTTTCGTCGTCGCTTCCTCCAGCTCGTCACGAATCCGCGCATTCTCCCTCTGCAATCGGTTGATCTCATCATCACGATCTCGCGCTACAGCAACAGCTTTCGGGTCACATGCAGGAATGCCTGCTGACTCTGTGTTGAGAAGCCACCGTTTGGCCACTTCTGGCGTTAGCTTGACTCTCTCTATGTACTCCTCCACTAGCTGCCATTGATCTGTCGAAAGCCCGTGAAGTTCATAGAGCTTCCCACCGATGATTCGCGCTTGATCTCTCAACTTCTGCAGCAGTCGAATACGCTCAGTCTCGAGTTCATGGATCTGGTGTTCCAGTTGTGTCATCACAGCTTTGTGAACAGCCAGTTCCCCTTTCAAGTGGTTCTCGATCGCAAGGTCATCATACTCAAAGTCTGCACCCTTCCCAACCTCCGCCTTGAGTCGTTCAAATGCAACATGGAGTTTGCCCGTGGCGTCGCGTTGGTCGTTCACTTCTTGGCGTAGCTTCTGGTTGGCGAGCTGCTGTTTCTCTAGCTCTCGACGGAGCTTCTTCTGATACTTCATGACATCTTCAAGTCCGGCCCCGACTTCGTACTTAGCATTCAACTCCTGTGCCTCGACCAGATCTTTCTCCAACTGAGCTTGCCGAAACTCGAGTTGCTCCACCATCTCGCTTTGCTCCTTCAGCCGTCGTTTCACAGAGGCGTTCTCGAGCCCAATAGCTTTATGCTTGCGCGCCTCGCCCTCAACAGCTTGGCGGATGGCATGCTGCGCCTCCGACCCGCCATCTTGCAAGTGCTCGACGAGGCTCTCCACATCGCTTCGCAGTTGCTGGATCTCGCGGTCTTTCTCCTCGAGCTTAAGCTGATCCCGCACGCGCAGTTCGTGAACCATCTCGAGCTGCCGTTCCAGTTCTTCAAGATCCACTTCTCCAGCTCGCACCCCACTGCCCGTAGTGTCACCTCTGGGTGCTTGCACGCGCTTAGTTTGCTGCCGTAGCTCGATCGCCTTCTTGCGCAGCTCGTCAAGTTCGGCGCGAAGCACCATCTTCTCCATGTCGTGCTTCATCGTGAGCTCCTTGACAATCGTGTCCACCTGGCTTTCGTGCTCGTCCATCTCAATGAGTTTGGCTTCCACCGTCTCCTTCTCCTTCTCGAGCTGGTCGATGCGCGTGCGCTGCTGCGCATTGTCGATCCGCATCACCTCCAGCGCTTCCAGGTAATCACGTTGCTGCTCCTGGAGCGCTTTGAGCGCGAGCTCGTAGTCGAGCGCGAGCTGAGAGACCTTCTCGAGCGCCTCGTCGCGCTCCTGCCGCTCTCGCCGCAGCAGCTCGTTCTCTTTTAGCGCCTGGTACAGCTCGTCGCGCTTGCCCTTCGACTCTTGCTGGCTCTTGGCCACGTGCTGGTTCGCGTGGGCGCTCGCCGCCGTCTCCCGCGCGATTGCGGCACGCAGCTCCTTTACTGTCGCCGTGAGCGCCGCATTCTCTGCCATCAACGCGTCGCTTGCTGCACTCGTATCCACCCCCGCAGGCTTGTTGTCCCCGCCCGAGTCGGACCCACTGCTACGCACTTGTTGCTGCAGCCTCTGGACAGTCGCATCTAGCTCAGCCAGCGCGTTTTCGAGCCTCACGATCTCCGCGTCTTTGAGCGCCAACTGCTCGCCGCGCCGCTGTGCCTTGTCGGCCGCTTGCTGCTCGCGCTGCCGCAGCGCGCCGCAATCGCTCTCTTTGGCTGCGAGCTGCTCGTGGAGCTGGTCGAACTCGCCCTCGAGCTCTTCCAGATCGCGCCTGCAGAGCTCCAGCTCGTTGCGGCTCGCGATGCACTCGGCCTGCGCACAGCGCGCGGCGCCCGCCGGGGAAGTCGCCATATCCGGAGACGTGGTTGCACTCTGCCGGGAGGCGAAGCGTCACCTCATTTTTCCCTCCTTTTTTTTTTTTCCCAAAGGGAAATTTTACGAATTTACGGCTTTTTTTAAATTTACGGCTTAAAAAAGCAGTGAATTAAAAAAAAGGACTCACGACATTCTCTTATACCCGCCATGAGCCCTCTAATAGAGAATACAGCTGTTGTGGTATGCAATATAAGAGGTTGAAGCCAACACTCATCCTTAAGAGATGAATGAACCCATTTTTGGCGCGTGTCGCTTTGATCTGGTGCACAAGTCAGCATGTCGACGCTGTCGATCACCACAAGCGACAGCGGTAGCGGCAGCCGCCGTAAGATCACGGTGAATGAGCGAGTGGACCGCATTCTTCACGGAGCGCTGCAGTCGGAGGAGCCGCGCACGGCCAGCGCCGACGCGCGCAACGAAGACGCTGCGCGCCGAAGTCGACAATTCTCGAACTTGTACACGCGGTCGCTCGACGATAAGTTTGTGCGCTCGCGCGTTGCATCCGACGCCCGTGATGCATCGAAATCAGTTCCAAAGAATGCCCATCTCGCGCGACAGCTCGAGAGTCAGCCGCTTCCCGCCGGTGGACCAAACCACTCGGACAGCTCCTCTGGGCTGCGCCCCGCAGCACCACCCACCAAGCCTGGAAAGTGCTACGCGAAGTTGATGCTCGAGCAAATTGAGTCACAGGACAGCGAGGAGCGCCGTCGAGCTGAAGAGAACCGGTTCCGTGCACCCGACTTTTCGCCGCCCAAGCCGTGGTACAAGGGCTGTGCCAGAGACCACAAGGCGCCGTCCTGTACAGTTGACGCCAAGGTTCGTCGGTACGGAGCCTACGGAACGATCAAGATGCTCGCGAATGAAAAAACGATTGGATCTGCTCCTCCATTTATGTTTCATTCATCGCAAAGTCTCGAGTCCCTCGTATATATCGAGGCGCCAAACGCCTGGTCACCAAGCCTACACGACTCTCCTTCTTCGTGGCCAGAAAATTCCAACTTCGTCAACGGCTCCAAACTGAAGACAGACACTATGACACGTTGCCCCTCGCCCGACTTCCGCTTCCCGACCCATGTCGTGGGCAAGACAACTCCACCGATCGGCGATGCCCACTATGCTCGCAGGCAACATGTCCACGCGCAAGATGCACGGGAACTTGAGCTGGCATTTGACGATGAAAAGGCGAGGCGTCGCCGCGAGATCGCATACAACAAGGAAAAACTGGAACATTGGAAAGCCAGTCTCCATTTCGAGCCGCTTTCCAGCAAAATGGACCATCCGTTCGTCAAGGTTCACGCGAAGCGAGCGAAAGAGTTGACAATCCTCCACAACGCCGCGTATTCTCCGGCCGCTAGGTTTGAAGAGCAAGTCGAGAAATTGGCCAGCGAGCGTTTTGCGTTGCGATGGCAGAACATGAGCGTGCTGCTCGAGGTGATGAGGAAAACACCATGCCGTCGCCCAGTGATACAGGATATCGAGAAATTGTTCGCACTATCGTACGAGATCTCGCTCAAGAACCACCACCATCTTCAGCTAAATCGCCAGCAGTTCTGGGATCTGCTGTCGCGGGAGTATCCGCACGTCAAGCTCAAGCACATAAATCGCGTGTTCTCGTCGTTCGACTACAAGATGGAGGACCGTATCGACATGCGCCTTTTCTGCGCCATCGTTCGAGCCATGCGCGTTCAGCAAGTCTCGCCAATCGAAGTCATCACGATGGCGCTCCAGGATTTCGACATTTCCAAGCGACAGGTCGTCTTAAAAGCCGACCACTTGGCGACGGTGATTGCCATGTGCAGCGGCAGTGACGTCGAAGAGCGAGCTCTCGTCTCAGGAGCCCACTCGCTGTGGAGCCAAATCCTTCACGAGTTTACGACCGAGAAGGAAGAGCGGCGCCAAAGACGTTTGCACGGTCTCGATGGCATCGACGGGGACGGCGCGCTCTTCGGCGATGCCACTGTACCTTCAAGAGACAAGCAGATCTCCGACGAAGCGCAGAGCGAAATCGAATCGCTTCTGTTTGTCGGCCGAGACGACGAGCTGCACGTGGTGCCGATCCAGTTTGTGCGAAACATTTTGCGCAGCGAGAAACAGTTGCTCAAGAGGTATACGGACGCGCTTGTGGCGCGACGAGAAGAGTGCGCCGCATTCGCTGCAGCGGCGGCAAAGTCTCGCGTGACAACGCCATTGGTGAATTTTGGCGCGAATAGAGGAGTGCAGAGGTGACAATAAACGCTGATTGCATGGACTGGGTTTCTCTTAAAACTTGGATGGGTACGCGACGCAAAAAGTCGCTCCGCATTTGCAGACTTCAATGCAAACTGAATCTCTTCTACAGGCAACACAGTGGCAGCACAAGAGCAATCGGAATGAGGGCAAGCGCGACTGGTAGCGACAAGCCGCACGTGCAGATGCTGAGCAGGAAGCACAGGAAAATGATGATCCACAGCGTGATAGAGAAGGCAAAGCAGCCTCCTCGCTTGCGGTTACAGTAGTCGAGCGTGGCGTGGTTCTGAATGCCGTACTCCTCCAGCGTTCTCTCCGACCGAAGCGGCACTCCACCGTACGAGAGATAGCAGTCGTCGGGGTCGTTCAGCAGCAGGGCGAGCAGTCCGGTGACGTGGCGCAGGGCACCAGTCTTCAGTGCGGAAGCCGACGCAACAGCAGCGATTGTTATAGAGCTGTCGACGCTCACGACCACAGTGGAGCCCATTTCCTGCAGTCAGTAGTACAAACATGAAAGAATTTTCTCTATGGTCCCGGCGGCTGGGCTGGAGCGCCACGTACGGATCGCACGAAGAGCTGCATGGTTCGCGTGGGGGATCGTTGTGTGAATGGCCAGTCGGACGTGGCTCGCTTTCGTTCACTTCTGCGGCACCGGGACCCACACAGCGGAGCGTCTATATGCTGACTCGGCCTCTGCTTCAGCACGAAGTGGAATCTCAACGCGCGCTCGTCGATGACGCAGATCGCGCTGCACGTCGGGCGGATGGACGGATCGATCGTTCCTTTTTTCCTTCTTGACTGTGAGTTAGTTCTATGTTGACAACAGAATCACGAGCCAGTTCAATATGGACCACATCCACATCAATAACATCATCAGAGTCAGGAGTTTATCTGATGCTGAGTCAGAAAACAGGCTCAAACCCGTTTTGATGGTTTGTGGATCGATTCTCAAGTCGAAACGGGTGGGTTGAGAATCTCAACCCACCCGTTTCGTAGTGCTGTTGATGTCCGGAGATTGTGACTCCAACCGAATATCAAGGTGGACCAGGAAGCGTCATTGGCACGCACGATCGATAAAATGATTGGTTTAAATTTGGCTGAGAGTACTCTGATTGGTTTGTTTCTGAATTCTGGAGGGGACAGCAACATGAGTTTGGCTGCGAAGTCTATTCGACTGGAAGCCAAGAGCTACTAGGCCTCATCAATTGCGCCATTTCTCGACGACCGTTGAAACGCTACGCAGACTGAAAGAATGGCGGAGACGGTGCCAACATACGACGCGCTGCGCGAGGCGCTGCTTGACCTGTCGCAGCCCATGGGCAAGCGCACACGCGCGGTGTTCTACTTGCGCACGCGTGGTCAGAAGGAGGACCTGCACGTGCTGCTCCAAGGTGCGCTCGTCTCGCTGCATGCTGTATACATTGTATGATCTAACGTGGTTTGATATTGCAGCACTCGTGAACAAGAAGGATTCAGAGCTCATGCGCCACGAGCTGGCGTACGTGATTGGCCAGTTCCAGGACGCGGATGCCTGCGACACCCTCAAGCAGGTCGTCGAGGACGAGAGCGATGACTGCATGGTGCGCCACGAAGCCGCCGAGGCGCTGGGTGCGATTGGCCACGAGAAGTCGCTGCCCGTGCTGGAGAAATTCAGCCAGGACCCGGCGCCGGAGGTATCGGAGACCTGCCAGTTGGCGATTCGCCTGATCAAGTTTAAGGCGCAGCAGGCGTCTGGTGAGATCCAGGAAAACGAGCACGACCGCAACCCGTATCTGTCGGTGGACCCTGCGCCAGCGGCGGAGAAGAACGTCTCGACGGAAGATCTCAAGGCCGTTTTGCTGGACCCGAAGCGCTCGCTGTTCGATCGCTATCGCGCAATGTTCTCGCTGCGCAACCGCAACACGGAGGACGCTGCTCTCGCGCTGGCCGAGGGCTTCAACGACAAGAGCACGCTCTTCCGCCACGAGGTGGCGTACGTGATGGGCCAGATGGAGAACCCGGTGACGGTGCCCGCATTGAAGAAGGTGCTGGTCGACCACAGCGAGCACCGCATGGTGCGCCACGAGGCCGCCGAAGCGCTCGGCGCGATTGGCACTCTGGAATGCGAGGAAATCCTTCAAGTGTACCTCAAGGACAGCGAGCAGGTCGTTCGCGAGAGCTGTGAAGTCGCGTTGGATATCATGGACTACTGGGCTCCGACCAAGTAAAAGCGATTGAGGACGATTCGCTGATTAGAAGGAGATTTGTGCATTTTTGATTCGAGCGATTCAAAAGATTCGTTTTCTATTGTTACGCGTACAGGTATCCAACCGTCATCTTGTTGAAGCTGCGCTGCGACAGCGGCAGCACGGATGTGCTCTGCGCAAGGCGCCGAGTAACCTCGATTCCGATTGGAGCCGTGACCGTAACCACCTGTGTTTGTAGCATCGGTGGCAGGTCGGCCTGCGAGCCTGGTGCGACGGATACAGCTGACTCTGGTACGGGTGTGTACACAACCTTAAGCACTCGCCGAAAATCACGCATCGAGGAGCTCAGGATCTTTGTGTCCCAGTTGAGCAGTTGCACCTGGAGACCTCGAAACGCCTGTGCATCTTCGTCACCTTCACTTGCCTCAGATCTCAGCAGGAATCGAAACACACCGTCGGACTCGGCGACGTGGAGCATCTGCGCGCTGATCGTGCTGTCGATCGTGTAGCACTCGAAGACGTTGACACCACTACCACGCTTCAGAGCGAAGAGTAGATGCTTTTCAAGTTGCAACGTCGCCGCGTTCTCGACTAGTCTGTGACCGAGAATGACGTTGCAGCCTGAGCAGCTCACTTTCATCCAGTCCTGATGCTTAGATTCCACGTCTTCATCCACCGCAGTCGTCGCTGCTGAAGGTTTCTCCTCACAATTGACTATCAGAGATTTGTTCCTCAGATTCCCTTCGTGCAAGATGATGTTGGACTCGCCCACGAATATACGGTTTGTGTGTGCAAGAATACCCTCTCGCGGGATGTGTTCAAAACTGCCAATGCCGGCGCCCCAAAAGTCGAACATTTCCATCCAGTTCTCGGACGGAAGGGGGAGAACTTTGTCAATTGGTTCCGCGTCGTCCTTGAGAACAAGCCCACATGCGCGGCAGCTCAGCTTGGCGTAACTATCCACACGAAGTTCCTCTTGGGTGGTTTGACTGAATGACGAGAATCCATCGACAGTTTCCTTGTCACTCTCACCGACCGGCATGCGGATGTAGATGTGGTCGCCCTGGATGAAAAACAAACATATATTCTCATGAGGATCTAAAACCAGAATCATATCCACAGCCATTATCACGCACCTTCGCCGTGATGCTGCAGTTCTCTGCGTCCACTTTTCGTTCCAGCTCTACAGCCCACCACACGCCAGTGGCCGACGAGAAGGATACTTTAGTGAGCTGCACACCAATGCTTATCGTGCTGGTGTCGACTGTCGATGGAGAAACCTCTCCGTCTAGGCGCAGATAGCAGTGGTAGCACCCGATATTTGCATGGTACTCGACAAGATGGCACTTCACTCGCGGCAGCTGCGTCGGCGCAGACCCTGGTTCGTCGTCCTGGATGTGCAGCGTGAGCAAGCCTTCCGCCATTTTCGCCGCCGCCACTTCCATTTCGCGCTCGTGTCCCCGCTCGACCGCCTGCGCCTGCGCCACTTCTGCACGCGCAACTTCTACACGCTCGCGCATCTCTTTCACTCTTCCGAGCGCGCGCTCGTGCTCTTCCTGTGCGAGTCGATACTCCTCCATCAACGAGGCTGCATCCATCTTCGTTTGAGATCACTTGGCCAGAGAGCGAATTCCTACTGGTCAAAACACGATTTAGAATCGAAAAATCTGTTTTTACTTTATGAAATGGAGGAATAATGTTTTCAACGATTGAGCTGATAGTGGCAGCAACGCTAGTGGTGCCGTACACCACTTCCAGCCCGTGCGCTTTCCTCACATCATTGGGTTGGTTGCTACTCAGCTAATTAAGGAGATGCGATTACGCTGGCGATCAGTTCTTCATATCTGGACAAGTACGCTTTCGCGATGTTCGCAATCCGTCGATTGGTGTGGCTCGCGAGGATCTTCATGTGGCCCATGACCTCACCGGACGTCACCGCCACAAAAGCCGGAGAATCCAGCAAAAAGTAAGTAGTGGTCAAGGCGGACAGCGCAGAGTTCATCGTGCTTGGTTGGATTTCGAGTCGTCTTCGCTCATCACTGCTAGGCGGCTGAAGAGGTCGACCTGCACTGGGAGTAATACTGGAATCCTCCATCTCATCCAGCTGGATCAACAACACACGCTGAACAAGGGCGGAACAGCCATGGCTTTCGATAAAGCTGACTTGGAGAGACGGATCTGGGATAGAGTTGCAAATACCGCTCATAGCGAACTCCTGGATCAAATGCTTCGACCTGGTGACACTCTCATTCTCCTCCGGATGGCGGTCTCCAGTGCGAACACCGCGAGCACATCCACTTTCGCTCCTGCGTTGCGATTGCGCTCCATCGCGTGTATCATCAGAATTATTAGAAATGATCTCCACGAACAGCTCCATCACACGCAGTTTCTGCATGGTCGCGTAGTTGATCGGATCGTATGCGAAGTTGGCGAGATTGGCGACGATCTCCTCCTTGCGCAGCCAATGTGGCGACCGCGCGTACTCATTGACTAGTTGCTGTAGATACTCATGGCGAGGCGTGCCCGATTGGCCTTGTCGCGCAGCCAAACGCTCATGGGTGGAGAGCATTCCAGTTCTGACTTCCGACTCCAGGGAAGGCAACTTTTCAAAAGATCCGATTAAGTTAACCAGGAAGCTGACACTCAAGTTGAAGCATGTGCTTTGTGCCTTCTTCACTCGTGGCCACAACATGCACACACAGAAAGCGCTGGGTTTAAGCTGCAGAATTCACGGCGGACATCCTTGAAAGTAACGCTCGCCTTGGTGAGGATCTCTCCTCTTGGTTCCGGCCTTCAAAGGCTGCGATCAGCCATGAGATCACTGATCTCGCGCGCCCTGTGGTCGAGTTGGTTGGATGCCGTGTTGGAAATCCAACGATTCGGCAAACCATTGAGATTTCGGAAGATCATCTTGATGCCAGTGCAACCACCATCAGTCTGTGGGTCTGAGGAGCGACCACCCTGTTAGCCGCCTATCTCATGAGAACCGCTGTTTAGTCGTATGGTCATAGAACCCTTCTGTGACTGACGGATTGTCACTGTCACTTCGTGGCACAAAAACTATTCCCATTCGTCATACAACAACCAGGGCTTCTGGTGGATGATCAAATTTGACGAACCGCTTTGATATCCGCTCCACCAACGAAACATTTGCGTTTGCCGTGATGCAGGCTTCACGCCAGCCACTATGTAGCCAACACAATTTTTGGCCTCAATCATTGGAGCGGAAAACACTAATCAAGAGTACTGCATTGGAGTCGAATGCAGTTCCCTTGGTTAGTGTTTTTCGATCTTTCGCTTTCTTGTCTAGGGCAGATGGTTAGGGCTTGATCCAAACGGACACACAAAACCTCTCACACTTTAACAGGATTTGTCTGGCCACTCTTTTTCGTCCGCCTCCCCTACCCCGTTCTGTTTTTTCATGGTGCTTCGTTTCCGTTTCAGATTGGTCAAAAGGCTGTTGGCAAGTGAACTGAACCTCCCCTTTCCCTAATTGGTCAGGTCTGGAAAGTGCTCCTCTCTTATTGGGAGAGGTGGGGACTACGGTGGACGGAGCGGACTGACCAAAGAGGAGGTGGAGGAAGAGGCAGTGCGTGCTTGACTGTGCTCCGGACGTGGTGGCGACCGCAGTGTGAGGGGATACATTCGCACCATCGTTATTTAGACAGCGGTCCCCCCAGAGGACGTTCAGAGGGGAGCAGCTCAAAGCTGGCGCTATATGCTGATCATGACGCCTGAGGAGATCCAAGGTGACTACGCCTGCACGCTCGCCGTGGAAGACTACCGCGTGAACAAGAAGGCCGAGTTCAAAGTGGTCGTGCAGATCACGTTCTACTCGTCGCGCACGCACTCGGTCGGCTCCACGAGCTGGCACATCTGGCGCGGCTTCACGGCCTTCCGCAAGCTCGACGAGCAGCTCCGCAAGCGCAACGCCGCGCACCTCAAAGGCATCAAGTTCCCGCCGCTCTACCGACGCCGATCCATGTTCCGCTCCAACCTCAACGCCGAGTTCCTCGAGCGCCGCACGCGCGAGCTCGACAACTACCTCCACATGCTCGCGCGCAGCCCGCCACTCGTGGCGTTCCACATCATGTCGGTCCAGAGCCAGACCATGAAGGCCTTTGTGGGCTTTGTAAACGGCTTTGGGTCCAACCCCCAGTACGAAGAGCAGGATTCCGTGCTGCGCCCGTCCATGTCGATCCTCGCGCCGCCGCAGATCGCCGCGATGCGCGACACCGAGAGCGTCATGGGCGACGACGACGACGATTTCCGGTCTGTCTCGTCGAGCAGCACGTTCACCTCGGTCGCCTCCTCCAACTACTCGGCCACGACCCCTCAGGGCGGCGACTACCGGTGGTCCGGCACGGGCTTTGTGGGCAGCCAGAGCTTTGCGCGCCCTCAGGCAGCGGCGCCACTCAGCGGAATGACCCCGAACAATGCCAACAACCATTCGTTTTCCAGTCGCACAAGCAGCTCGCGCGGCAGTTGGTTCCCGATGACCGAATCGATCGGGGAGAACGTGCCCACGCCCAGCGGTGGCGGCATGCGGCCTTCCGTGTCGATGAATCGAAACTCGATGATGTCGGTCACGCCGTCGAATGTGATCGCGCCCGAGATCGACATGCAGCGAGCCGCGATGGAGGAGCAGCTTCTCAAGTGTGAGCTCATGGGCGTCGGCATGCCGCCCGACGGGTCGTGCCTGCTGCACTGTATCGTGTACGAGATGTTCCCACTCCAGTGCCTGCGCGACTACCCGCCGACCATGACTGTGGTGAATGTTGGCGCCGCCGACGGTGTCGCACCTCGACGAGTGGCGGCGGCGCAGCAGCTGCGCGTTCGACTCATGGAGTACGCGCTGGACCACGTGGAGCCGCTGGCGCAGTTCCTCATGCAGGACGTTGAAGACCTGCAGGAGCGATTCGAGACGTTCCGCGACACACCCGACGAGCAGGCCACGGTCGCGGAGCTCTACGCTGTCGCAAGCATGTTTAACATCCGCATCGAGCTGATCACCAACGACGAGAGCTTCCAGATCGACCCCGTGATGCCTGTGGAGGGCCTCCCGTCCGTGCGAGAAGGAGCGATCCGGACAGTCACACTCGGCTACTTGACGCCGGGCGAAGGGCTCGCGGGCCACTACATTTGCACACGCGCGCGACGCGCGGCGCTGAGCCAAGGCGGCCAAAACTCGTTCGTGGGGGGCAGCTACCGCGGTTCGATTAGTATCGGCCCGCCAAAGGGCCTGCGATGCTCGACTGCTGGGCGGCGAATCGACCGTATTCCAGAGCAGCAGCGGGTTGAGTGAGTCATGGATCGATAGAGAATTTTTAGTATTACCTCCAAACGCACACACCACAGACCGACGGAAAGTCCGACACTACTGCACAATGCATACAATCATCACACACCTCCATCCCGTCCCGGAGGAGGTACACATCCACGCACCATCGCCACAGAAATCACAAGAGGCTCCGAGTGTCTTCCTACTACAAGTACTGCGTAGTAATATGTCGTAATATTATGAGATGAGCGCGTCGGGAGCTCCCATTATTCTTTCCGCCACCTTTACGTTTAGCGGATAACTGCGTCGGAGAAGAACGCACTAGCGCGGCGGCATGGGTTCGTGAGCAGCAAGCTGGGCTGGAGCGTGGGCTTGGTGGACGAAAACACGTTCCAGAAGCGAAGCGTCTCGTCCGCCGCCGCCGACACCACCGACGCACCGTCGGGCGACATGGCCAGGTGGAGCACGCGCGCCGTGTGGCCCGTAAACTCGCGTAGCCGCACCATCGTCGGATACTTCCACAGACATAGCTCGTTCTGGCTGAACCCGTGGGACGATAACAGCTCGCGCTCGGTCTTGGACCACACCAGGCCACACACCTGCGAGCCCGTGTGCACCGAGTTGAGCAGGCGGCCCGAGCTGGCGTTCCAGAACTTGATCGTCCGGTCCGCCGTGCCGCCTCCAGAGGCCAGCAAGTGGCGCTCCCACGGACACCACGCCAGCGCCTTGACTGCCGCGCGGTGCTGGAGCAGCCGCTGCCGCGGCGCCACCTGAGCGGACGACGAGAACATCTTGGCGTCCCAGAGGCAGAGACAATTGTCGTTGCCGCCCGACGCGAGCGTCTTGCCGTCCGGCGACCACGCCAACCCACAGATCTCTTGCTGGTGGCCAAGCAGGGTCGCCGCGACAGGCGATGACGACGGCGACGAAGGGCCGCTGGGGCTGGAGACGCGGACGTCGTGGTGCAAGATCTTGGCGGCGCGCGAGCCCGAGCTCAGCGTCATGCCGTTCCACGCGAGCGCGCCAATGCGGTCGCTGTGGCCGCTGAGCGAGCGCACTTTGGTCGCGGTCGTGGCGTCCCACACCTGCAGATCCGAGCGGAATGTGCCGATCGCGAGCTTGCTGCTGTCGCTGCTCACCTCCGAACAACTCGTGGTCGCCGATCGGATCCAGGCCACAGATGTCACATAGTCGCCACGGCCGGTGCAGGCCTGGATCTCCTGGATCGCGCCAGAGTCCGTGTTGTACAGATACACAACGCGGTCCAGAGCCACTGCCAGCACGTTGTTTTCACCCCACGACACCAAGTTCAGGTAGTAGTCGTCGCGCAGTTCCGGCGCGTCGAGGATCCGAGTCGGCGACGTCGGGATGTGGCGCGTGCGAGGGCCGGCGCCGTGCGAGCCCATGTACTTCAGCGACGGATGGGACGCTACCGACGTCGGGCTGGCGAGCTGGTCCAGCTGGAACGAGTTCTCACTCTCGTGGAAGCGCAGCAGCGTCTTCTTCTTATGCGACGGATAGAGCAGGTTGGCTGCCAACGCCTCCTGGTACCGCACGAGGCTGTCCAGTTGGTTGGCGTGCTGGTCCGAGCTTCCAGCGGAGATTCGGTTCGAAGCAAACGTCGAGGACCCCACTGCCGCAGACATTGTGCTGGATCCTGACGCGGACGATGGAGGCGAGTCGTTGCTGCTCTCCACCATGAAGCTGCAGTACTCCATGTCCATGACCCGCCGGGATGGAATAAAGCGGTCGCATTCGTACACGCGCGACGGCTGCTCGCTGGTGATGCCAAAGCGCTGTCGCTTGCGTCTCGCCATCGCAGCGGGGGACGCGCAGAGTGAGTCAAATGGCTCCATGAGCACTTGTTGGTGCCAATGCGGCAATGCGTTGGAGGCCACGGGCAGCGCCACGCCCAGTTGGCTCTCTAGCGTGACCTCGCCATCCATCCTACCCGACGAGAGACAAGGATGCGAGCGACACCCAATGCCAAATGTGTGAGAGTTGCCTTCATTCCCAGAGAAAAGAGAGAGACTCGATAGAGACCGCCTCGTTTCGATTAGAGAGCTGGCATAACGGCCCAACGATTTCGAACAATCCGAAGAACCCACTGCAACGGATACCAAGTGATGATGGATACAGTTGCATTCTTTCGATGGAAAAACGGATATTGCACCGTGAAGAGACGCGATCGTCGTACTTAGCAGAAAGTGCACCACATGGGGAAGCGAGAGAAGTCAGATATGGCTACATTTTTTGATTGATGGCGGAGCGGCTCTCCTGCACTGGTTGTTGATGTATTGTACAGTATCCGGTTGTAAGGTGGTTTGGCGACTCAAATATTCAGAGTGAACAATCAATGCGCCAGAAGAACACGCGAGAAGAAGCATTGGATGAAACTACTACTACTGCTTAGTACAGACTGGCGAAGAATGGTACAGCATTCTACTTGAAGAAACCAAAGCGCTTATGCTTGTGGTGGCGGTGGTGGCCATGGTGACCATAGCCGCCGTGGTGTCCGTAGCCCCCGTGGTGGCCGCCGAAGTGGCCGTGACGCATGCCCTTGTGCTTGTACTTAAACTTGCCGTGCTTGTACTTGCCGTGGTGACCCGGAGCATACATGACGCCTGGCTGAGCCACGTACACCGGTTGTGCGACAACAGGATACGCCGGGCGAGCGTGATAGGCGGGTCCAGGCGGGTGAGGGTATGCCGGCTGCGGAGGGTGTGCGTAGTGCGGCTGCGGAGGGTATGCGCCGTGTGCAGGTGGGGGGTGCGCGTATCCAAGCTGCGGTGGATACGCATGCGGCTGGTGGGCAGGCGGGTACGCTTGCTGCGGAGGGTACGGTTGATGAGCTTGCGGCGGATACGGTTGCTGCGCAGGTGGAGGGTACGCCTGGTGCTGCTGCTGGGGCGGATACGCTTGCTGCTGCTGCGGAGGGTACCCAGCAGATGGCTGTTGAGGAGGATATTGCTGTTGTTGTTGAGGAGGGTACTGCTGAGGAGGGTAGCCAGCAGGGGGCTGCTGCTGAGGAGGATACGCACCCAGCGCCGGCTGGGCGGGCGGATATGCGTACCCTTGAGCGGGCGGCGGCGCCTGGCCCACCGGGGCCGCTACTGGCGTTGCCTGTGGGTAGTGGCCGCCTGGTGGTTGGGCTTGCTTGTTGTCGGCAGGGTTCTGCATGGTGGGCGCCGCGTCGAAAGGATAAGTGAACTGCGTGGAGCTTCCGATGGATTCTCAGTGTCACACGGTCCTTTGGTTAATCAGAGGACAACCATTCTGGGGTGGGTATCCACATCAAGAACAGGAACCACACCGCGAGACAAAAAACGACTATCACAAAACTGGACATAAATTATGTATGGAAGATTTCTGTGGATCAGAGAAGGTGTGATGGCAAACTCTAGTATATGTAAAACCAACGAGTATAGGACTACACATATTATGCTGTCTATCGAGCTGAAGAACATCATCAGGGCAAGAACCGGTTTTGGTCGGTTTTCACTGGCTTTTTAGCTGTGACGTCATGGATTTTGTGTTAATGGTGTGGATCACACAGAAATCAGAGGTTCAACTTCACCATCGTCCGAGTTCTCACCTCGGACTTTATCTTGAGGAAAACGACTTGCTTCCTGGGGCAAGCTATGCATCACTGACAGCGGTGCAATGACTCGCTTTATAAGGGCTCACACAAATTGCAAGCGTTTGTTTGTTTTTTAATTCATTAAAACCAATCCAAGCGCCTGCGAAGCAGCAAAGTGGCTCCTCTACAGTTGATTAGCAGTCGTTGACCAGATGCAGCGAGTTGGAGATCGAACGACTCGGTGCGGCACGCATCAGGGCTATACTAATCTACGGTGAGGTGATGCACACACAGAGACGCATCGGCACGCTTGGAGGGAAGACGGTCGCCGCTCTACTTGAAGAGCTTCTTCATCTTCATCTTCTTGAATCCCTTCATCTTCCACTTGCCACCCTTGTATTTCTTGTGCTTGTGGTGCTTTCCGTGCTTGCCCGGCTTCCCGCCGTACATGATCACGCCAGGCTGAGCAACGTAGCCCGGCTGGGCCGGGTAGGCGCCGTGCGCGGCCGGGTAGGCGCCGTGGGGTGCTCCGTGGGGGGCAGCCGGGTAACCTGGCTGCGGAGGGTAGCCCTGCTGCGGCGGATATCCTGGCTGCGGCGGGTACCCTTGCTGAGGTGGGTATCCTTGCTGAGGTGGGTAGCCCTGCTGAGGTGGGTAGCCCTGCTGAGGTGGGTAGCCCTGCTGCGGTGGGTAGCCTTGGTGCGGCGGGTAGCCCTGCTGAGGTGGGTACCCCTGTTGCGGAGGGTAACCTTGTTGTGGCGGGTATCCTGGCTGGCCCTGCTGGGGTGGGTAGCCTTGCTGAGGCGGATAACCTGCCTGTCCTGGCTCCGTGAATCCTGGCTTGTACGGCGGGTTCATCTTGCTTGTCTTCTGGACGCTGGCGATCTGGAAGTGAACACTTGTGCTCTCACGACAAGACCCTGGCCGGTCAAGAACAAACAGCTTTTTTGATTCGGGATCCTGTACCTTTTTTGCTGACTGGTTCATGCTTTTGATTGGCAAAAAGGATTTCAGCTGAAATTTCAGCCAATCGAACGCCATTAGCTTGGATTATCGATATTTGTGTTTGATGTTTCAGAATCAAGTTTGGGAATTTTCCATTTTTCCCCTCAGAATTTTGGCCCAACCGCTCCGAAGGAACGCTTCGAGAATGGCAGGCACGTCGACGGTTCCCAACGGTGCTCTAGCCTTGGGCCAGCGCTGCGAGCTGCTATCCACGGGCACAGGACTTCGCGCTAGCTTCCGTCGCTTCGGCGACATCATGTACATTGGCTCTGTGCGTGGCCTGCCCGCTGGCGAGTGGATCGGCGTGCGACTCGACAAGCCGCTGGGCAAGAACGACGGCTCCTACGACGGCGAGCTGTACTTTGAGTGCGAGCAGCTCCACGGTACGTTCGTTCGTCGCGAGAAGGTCGCGACGGGCGGGGATATTCCGCAAGTCGAAACACAGAGCGAGAGCATCGTGCGCGCGACCGAGCAGCTACGCAAGGAAATGGAGCAGAAACGCCAGCAAGAGCGTGCCGGTCGCGCCGACTACTTGGAGAAGAGCTCGGACGAGCTTGTACAGGGCTTTTGGAAGCAATTCATGGAGCAGGAAGAGCGCATTCGTCGGCAGGTGAATTTGTTTGTCGACCAAAAGAAGCAGCCAGTTCCCGTGGACCCGGCGGCAGCCATCAAGCTCGATGATCAAGTGCTGCAAATCAACGCAATGCGCGAAGAAGCCGCGCGCGCTGCGTCGCTTTTCCTGTCTCCGTACGATATTCGCCAGTCGCAGCTCATTGTGTCCAAGCTGCTGGAGCTAATCGAAACGACGCGAGCCACATTTGCGCCACGCAAGAAATTCACTTTCAAAGCCCGTGCCAAGAAATCGGACGCGTCGTCCTCTCCCACGCATACTGAAGATAACCAAGGCGTGTCTCGTCGCGGTGATGGCAATACTGACAAGCAAGAACGCTCCACAGCGTTTTCATATGTAAACGAAGATGAGTTAGTTTTTGCTGACCGACAGAACGACGTGATCATCATCGACGAGTCGACGTTTGCAGACACGGGCGGTGAAAGCGGGAAACGGCGCCGCGACCTCAACTTTTCGCGTCTGACCAACTGCACAATTTTCGTGTCTGTCGAGACGTCCGCTATCCGTGGCGACGTCTTGAAGAACTGTACGATCTACGCGGGGCCGATCTACGGAAGCCTGTGGCTCGAGCACTGCGAGAAGTGCGACTTTTTCGTCGCCTGCCGCCAGCTGCGAGTGCATCTTAGCTCGGCGACGAATTTCTTTCTTCGAATTGCGAGTCACCCGATCATTGAAGACTGCCATCAGCTCCGCTTTGGGAGCTACAAGCTCGCGTATCCGGGCCTCGACGAGCTGCTCGAGCGGAGCGGTCTGCAGCGCGACAACGGACTCTGGTCCAAAGTCAACGACTTCAAGTGGCACAAGGCGCAGCAGTCGCCGAACTGGAGCTTGTGGGATCTCAAGCAGCCGCTGCGTCCCATTCCAGAGGCGCTGCAGAGTCACTTGCGCTACGAATGAGCGACTGCCACGAGCGGCTATTTAATAACCGAGATCAACAAAACAAAGTTTGCACATTCACACAGCTAGTTTCGTGTGTCGTGTGTCATCGCATCTCTATCAGGATATCTATTCCGCCTTGTTCTTCTTCGCCCTCTTCTTTTTGACCACTGCAACCGCTTCTTCTACCGGCTCCTCCGCCTCTTTTGGTGCGCGGTCCTTCTTCCGCTTCTTGGTGGCAACTGGGTTCGGTGCCGATGCTTCCTCCACAGAATCCAACCGCTTCAATTCCTTGTTTTTCTTGTCTTTCTTTGGCTTTTTCGTCTCGACTGGGGCTGGTAGATCGAGCGACTTACGGCGGAGTGGCTTCTTTGTGTGCCGCATGGACGCTTCAATGGCGATCATACCACCAGCGACGTGGACGCGCACTACCTTCACTTCAATTGTGTCATCAAGCGCGATCGAAGACCCATCCGCGCCATTCCTATGAGCACAAGAAACGATTCTTAGCTCGGAGGCGGCCACGGCGATAAAAAAACATCACCCAAGCAGACCAACCACGAGTCCTGGGCGTAGTTGTGCACGTATCCCTTCGGCAGCTCGGAGGCGGCGACCGAACCGTTGAAGACGCCGGCGATCAACATACCGATGTGGTTGCTGCCGATCTTGTTGACGACGCCCTCGAGCTTCATGCCCTCTCGCGGTCGAAACACGAGAGCGTCGGCAAGCACTTTGCAGTGGATGTACGGCTGCTCGTTCATGATCGCGCCAACTGGTCGCTCAAGTTTCACGTTGCTAAACGAGAGAATCACGCCCTGCAGCTTCTCGGAGTATTGCATAAGCTGCGCGGTCATCTCTTGGTCGATTCCGATGCGCGATTCGCCGATGTGGCATGGCAGCAGACTGATCGACTGACGGATCTGTACAAGTCCACGAAAACAGCGATTAGTGCCGCGACTCCACGATGTTCTTCTCCTGTCTATGACACACCTTGCAGAGCACGAAGGGACTGTCCATGACAGCCATGATCGTGGCAATGGGGTGGGCGCGCAGCGATAGCTAGCGCAACGTTATTCCAGCGCCAATGGAGCTCTACCGTCCGACCACCAGCGGATGTCTCCTCGCGATTCGCTCAAAAACACACCAACCATTCCTCTTATAACCGGTCTGCACTCGCATCGGTTAAAATACCGGTATATGTCACCTCTGTCGTGGCCCACGGGTTTTTGCCGATCCGGTGGTCCAGTCGCACGAACCCGGCCCAGATAGGATTTCTCTGGTCTGTGTGAGGTTACGAGCAGCGCAAGGGGAGCAGACGTACAACGCCACCGGAAAAGCATGAGCCTCATCGTGCGTCGTTCGGCAGCCGCCGCTGTTGCCGCGCGCCAGGCGTGTCCCGCGCTGGGCAACGCGCTGGTCGCGCGCCACTTCTCCGCCGGCGTGGAGAAGGCCGTGCTGAACGAGCAGAAGAAGCCGTCGTGGAGCGAGATCGTGGAAAAGGCGTCCGACGTCTTTTTCCTCTCGGACGTTTTCCGCGCCACCTGGCTCGCGTGGGAGATCCACATCGAGAAGAAGTCGACGATCAACTACCCGTTCGAGAAGGGACCACTCAGCCCGCGCTTCCGTGGCGAGCACGCGCTGCGTCGCTACCCGAGCGGCGAGGAGCGGTTCGTGTATTCAACAACTAATTGAACTTGGATCTCGTTTGATGATTTATCTAACCTATGCTTATGGAATGACGATGACAATAGATGCATCGCCTGCAAGCTGTGTGAAGCGATCTGCCCCGCGCAGGCCATCACCATTGAGGCTGTACGTGGAAGCGTTTATGGTGAGTCGAGGAGATGGCCCCTAATTGTATTTTTCGTGAATGTATTAGGAACCGCGTGCCGACGGCAGCCGTCGCACCACGCGCTACGACATTGATATGACCAAGTGCATCTACTGCGGTTTCTGCCAGGAGGCGTGCCCGGTCGACGCCATCGTCGAAGGGCCGAACTTCGAGTTTGCCACCGAGACCCACGAGGAGCTACTTTACGACAAGGCCAAGCTGCTCGCGAACGGCGACAAGTGGGAGTTTGAAATTGCGCACAACCTGGCGGTCGAGCAGCTCTACCGTTAAAGTGGGGAGGCACTTTTGTCGCAACTTGGTCAAGAGTTGATCCAATACTGTATTCATCTTGGACGGCGTTCTGAGTGTTTATTCTCTTGGTCGTGGCGTTCCAGCGACTGAGAAGAAACAAGCGCGTGGGCGTGTAGAGTTCATGTTGGATCACTTGCGCAAAATTTCAACATGTGAACAACTCAACATTTGGATCGCCCCTCGTTCTGTCCGTCGACTAAAAGCCAAGGGATTAATTTAAATATCTAGAAGTCCTCTGGCGGCGCGATCGTGAACTTGATCTTCTTGGTGGTCTGCCCTGCAAACCGATACTCGTTGTCTTCTGTGCGGTTCTTGGTGTCGTAGAAGTAGTGCGTGCCCACCGTTTCCTCCAGTTGCCCATGGAGTGAGTACTCGCCAATGTGCAGTGTGGGCTTGGCAGTGTCAATGCCCTACAACCACACAAACCACGCCGTCAGTCCATCAAAACAACTCCTCAACTAGCGAACGAATATGCACGCTACGTACCTCGATTGTGATCGACTTGTAGTCGTCCAGGACCGGATGGTTCTTGAAATCCGCCAGCTCCAGCACCACGAAGATGTCCTCTTCTTCCTCGTCATCCTCGTCTCCTTCCTCCGCCTCCCCCTCTTGCGCCTCTCCATGGACCATTCGTCGCCGCATTTCGTCATGTCCATCACTTTCATCACCATCTGCAAAATCCGAGGTGGTGTCGCTCGCGTGGTTGCTCAGCTCGCCGTCGACAGCGCCGCCTATTGCCGCCGTGTGCCCGTTAGCGGTCGACTTTGTCGGCGTCTCACGAGCGTTACGCTCAATGGATTCGCCCGCTTTCGACGGGCTCCCATTCTGATTCTTCTCTTCAACATCCTGAGTCTCCACACTCTGCGCTTTCGCAGTTTTTAGCGCCTCTGCAGTGCTCCCCGTGTGCTTCGTACCGCGCCGCTGTCGTGCCATCCTTTGTCTACGTCGAAAGTTACCTTTGCAATAAACCTGTTTTATTGCATTCACAACCTCTCATAGGACATAGTTGATGTCCATCGCTTCGGTTGGTTCCAGACATCAGAGCTCCGAATATGGTGGACGCGACACCTGAACCCAAGGAGACGGCGGTGGCCGTCAAAGGCCTGGCGCCGGCCGTGGACGAGCCCACGCTCACCACGATGTTTGGCGCCCACGGCAAGCTGCTGCGTGTCAAGATGGACCACACAGGCGGCGCGCACGTCGTGTTCGCATCCACGCGGGCGGCGCAGCGCGCAGCTGCCTCGCTCAACGGCGCCGTCGTGCAGGGTCAGCCGATCTCCGCGTACCACGTGCGCACGTTCGCCAAGACTGCACGCCCGTGCCGCGGCTTCCAGCAAGGCATATGCCGGAAAGGCGACCAGTGCAAGTACTGGCACCCGACGGACGGCGCGGCCGCTGAGGTATCGGTCGTCAAGCCAACGACTGCTAACAAGCCAACGATCATTCCAACCATCAAGACCAAGAAGGCGGCGACAGTTGCATCTGCGGTGGCGCCGCCAGCCGCGGCGTTTGGAGACGATATCAGTGGCATCCCCAAGCACTCGATCTGCCGCAACTTTGCCAAGGGTAAGTGCGTGCAGGGCGAGAGCTGCCGCTTTGCGCACGTGCTGGGAGCCGGCGCGCTGCCGCCGCCCGCGCCCGCGAGCATTCCAGCGCAGTGCTCATTCTACGCCGCCGGTCGGTGTACGAAGGGCGACGAGTGCGCGTTCCTGCACACGGACCGCCCGCCGCAGCCGCCGTCGAGCAAGCCGACCATGTGTTCGTTCTTCGCCGCCGGCCGCTGCGCGCGTGGTGACCAGTGCGCGTACATCCACGAGTCAAAGCCATCTTCTGCTATTGCTGCACCGGTCGCTGTCCCGAAGAAGTCAGTGGTGCAGGCCACGGCGCCGCCTGTGGTAACAAAGGCAGAAGGTGGCAAGGCCGTGAAGCCGCCGCGCACACCAGTGCCACCCGCTGCCGTCGACGACAGCGACCGCACCTGCATCGAGTGCGAAAAGCACGATATTGCCAAGTGGGTGTGCCCAAAATGCGACAACGCCAAGTACTGTGACCAGTGCAAGACGCTAGTGCATCGCGCTAAAGTCATGCGATCCCACGCGCAGGAGCAGCTCCCCACGCTGGTGGCTCGTCCGCTGTGCGGTGAATGTGAAGCGAAGCCGTCGAGCGTGCAGTGCCAAGACTGCGACGTGTCGTACTGCCCGTTGTGCGACGCGTGTGTCCACCAGTTTAAGAGTCTGCGCAACCACACGCGGACGCCGTTGAACGCGGCCTCAGCGGCGTCTGCGACCAAGACGAAGGCGACTGAGACGAAAGCTGACAAACCAGCTGCTGCCCCCAGCAAGGTCACTGTGTCAGAATACGTAGAAAGCGTTCCGCAGTACGATCTTCCGAGTGACTCAGAATCGACAGACGATGAGGAAGAGGATGACGAGCCGCCGTCACGACACAGCGCCATTGTCGTCCAAGCCCCCGTAGACGAGTCGAGTTCTGACAGTGAGGAAGACGAAGAAGGCGACAACGAAGAAGATTCTCCGGCTGCGGCGGCGCTCGCTGCCGCCCGTCTAGGCTATGTAGAGAGTGTACCAACGTACACTCTGCCCAGCGCCTCAGAGTCTTCGGACAGCAAGGGCGAGGATGATGAAAATGCCAAGGACTCGATCGTCAAGGCGGCGGCCGTCGACGTCAAGCAGAAAATCGCTGCTCCCGCTGGGAGGATCGTGACGCCGCAGACGCTCAGCTCCGAGTCGAGCGACAGCGACGACGATGACTTTGAAGACGAGCGGCCCGTGGTCAAATCAGCAGCGACGTTGACGAGGACTCAGGCTGATAATATGCGGGCTGTCACCACTATTTCGTCCGAGTCGGAGTCGGACTCGGACGACGAAGACGTCAAACCAAAACCAAAGACCACGCCAGCTTCAGCTCCTGCACCAAAGCGCAAGGCGAACTCCACGTCGTCGTCCGAGTCAGACAGCAGCGACGACGAACCGTCTCCGCCGCCGCCCAAGCAGCAGCGCGTTGCTGCTGCTCCTGTTGCAGCTCCGCGTCCTCGTCCAGCTGCGCAGGCCCAAGACCGAAAGGCAGGCATCTCCACCGGGAGCTCTCACTCGCTCGTCAAGAAGATCGAGGCCTATGAAGCGAGCGACAGCTCGAACGTGCTGCATCTCGACCCGAACCTCAACGGATTTGAGCGACTGCTGGCCCACGACTGCGCCGAGCGACTGGGTTTGGCGCACGTCAGCGTGGGCGAAGGGCTCGAGCGCCATATTACCGTCTCTCGCCGAGGCGGCGGAGCTGCGGCTGTCAAGCGCCGTGGCGCTCCAGCTGCGACCGCATCAGGGAAGAAACAGAAACGACCATAGATGGAGGAGTTGTTTTCAATTTACACGCAATAGACACACATACACCCATCTATGCCTTAGTTTGTTGTTTTTTGTATTGGTTTTTCTCTCTCTCTCTCTTAATCACACCAGCAGAGACGACATCTGCGTGCACACTTTTCCACGCACAGTCGAGTGACTGCCAGTGTCTTGAATTCAATCTACTAGCTGCCAGATTTCGATCGCGGAGTGTGCCGTGTCACGCCTTCCTCCTAGCAAAACGGGGGGGGGGCACATCTACTTCCGCGCCGCTCTACGGTCGGCGCGCGTGGCGGCGTGGAAACCCGTGCGAATCGCCGACACGGAGCGCGACGACCCGCACTCCTGGCAGTGCACGAAGTATAATCTGCTGACGCTGTCGCGCGTCAACGTCGTGTTCGGCGAGCGGCACATCTGGCATGTCACGTACTCCGTAATGTACTTACGGAGCAGCGACTCAATGTACTTGGGCACAAAGCGACCACGGATCACGAGGCGCTGGCTGCCGTCGATGGAGCCTTCAGTCCCGAGCTCGGCCAGCGTGAACTGGAGCACGTGTTCCGGGTTGCGGTTCATCATCTGGCAGATCTCGGGAAAGTTGACCCACAGCGTCTTCTTGGTGCCCACTATCGTTTACAACACAACAGCAATATTATATCAGCCTCCACATGCAACTGTAGCAATACAAAGAAAAAGGGGGAACATTCTGTCCACGCACCTCGCATGACCTGCGGCGGCTTCATCGTGTGGCGCTTGCGGTCCGAGAGCTCCGGGTTGTTCTCGTGGAGCTTGGACATGATGCGCGCGAGCAGCTCGTCCTTGTACGAGTACGTGGCCGCGTCCTGCACCAGCACGCCGCCGGCACCCGCCACCGCTGAGGTTGCGGCAGCCGCGCCGGCGTCGTCCGCGCCTTCGCCGCCCTCAGCGTCGTCGTCGTCACCACCGTCCTTCTTCTCCTTCTTGACCTTCTTCTTCTTCTTCTTCTTGGACAAATCGAAGAGCGCGGCCACGTCCTCGGGCGCCGGTGGCGGCGCGACGCCCTCGCTCTCCACCTTTTCCACGTTCGCTGCGACCACGTCCGCCATCGCTTGTTGCTTGCTTGCTCGCTTGCTTGTTTCTCCCTTTACGGCTTGGTTCCCACGAAGGTTCTGGTGGCTCTCCGATCCCAGGAGGTCCGGGTCTTGAACCCATGAACAGATGATTTTGACCCGTTTCGAAGGTGAGAAACCCACCCGTGAAGAGAATATTTATGGCATCAATCCAGGGTTCCAGACGGTAATTTACGGATGTCGGTGTTTATGGATGCCATATTTACTTGCACGGACATAACGTGATTGGTTCAACAAGGTTTTGAGGTTTTATTTTGGAACCGCAACTTTCTGTTGGTGGCTCTGCTGGAGATTGTGGCTGGAGGAAGCGATTGCTCGGCACAAGACACCACTAATCAGCATGGCGCAGCGCATCCCGTTGGCGTTCCTCCAGGGCCCACGACGAAAGACCAAGGCCATTGACCTCGTCAAGACCTGGCACATCTTCCGCGGCGATCTGGTGCGTATGTATCCGCGGTGGTCTGGTGCTGATAGCTACCGTAGATGGAACAGTATGAGATGAGCAATCCTCGACTGACCCGTCATTTGCTCACAGGTGGAGATCATCAGTGGTCCGCACAAGGGCAAGCAGGGCAATGTGGTCCAAGTGATCCGCGAGAAGAACAAAGTCATCGTTGAGAACATCAACATGGTGCGAGTGGTTCTGTCAATGAGATGGGCTGGGAAAGCTGCACGCCTCTAACAATGAATACCCACAGCACAACCGCTACGTTAAGTCGACGCCCGCCGGGCCCGGCCGCTCGTACCTGGCGCCGGGTCCAGTGCACTACAGCAACGTGAACCTTGTGGATCCGTCGGTGGGCAAGCCCACGCGCGTGGCGATCCGCTTCACGGACGACGGCGAAAAGATCCGCGTCTCCAAGAAGACGGGCACCATCATCCCCAAGCCGGACGTGCTCAAGGAGCGCCACACGCCACGACGAACAGGTACACATTCGGTGCTGGACGGTGGCAGTTGCGGGAGAGAGCTCACGTGTATCTTCTCTTGATATGAACCAGAGACCGGCCCGTTCGATACGGCCCCAGAAGATGCACTCGAGCGCACGGTTCAGGAATGGGAAACGACGACTCGCGCGTAAGAGCAGATAGAGGCACACAGCAGGATCGTGAGGTACCAGTAGTTGCTTGGCGGCGATGCTACTACACAATGCACCAAAATCTACGAGTCACGGAGCGCTGCCTGCGAATACCATTGTTTTGTTTTTGTTTTTGTTTTTGCTTTTCTCTTCTGTGCAGGCCGCAGTCTCAGTTGCTAAGATGGCCGACGCAGATCCAGACAATAAACCACTTTGAGCTGCTCTGATCGTTTCTTCGGCTCGCCCTTAGTACCAGAACTCAGCCGATCGCACTGCAGTGACATGTTCCCAAACTCCCGTTCTGACCGCTAAACTTAGCGAGTGAAGATCTCACAATGCCCAGACGCTGATGGAGAGGCAGCCACAAGGTCTGTATAGATTGCTTTGTAGTCTGGTGCCCAGCGGGTCGATCTCCCTTGCAATGTTCAGGGCCTTCGAATTGGACGGAGGATGAGCTGAGGCCTGGGTTGCATTCTGCCTTTCGACTCGCCTTGCCCAGCTGCTCGACCACCAATCCTCTCCACACTCTCCGAGCATGACGACCAACCTCAATGATGAAGCGCAGCCAATCTCGAGCGAAGACCAGCCGTTCTATGACGCCTTGAAGGCCGAGTACGGAGAGAGCTGCTCCGAAGACTTCTACGTTCGCCTGACCCGGGCGTTCCGCAGCAACAAGAAAACTCGCATGGAGCAAACTAAGACCGAGGCCAAGCGGATCGTCGAGTGGCGCAAGGCCGGCGAGGCCGACACCGTGCTCACACGCGAGCTGGACCGGTGCAAGTTGTTCTACGAGTACTGGCCCGGCATGATGTACGGCGAAGACAACGACGGCCACCTCATCGCGGTCGATCGCATCAGTGAGATCAAGCTGGACGGCTTCCAGAAGGAGTTCAACCACGTCGAGGAGCTCATGCCGCACCGCCTTCAGTACATGGAGCGCATCCAGTGGGAGAAGGCGGCGATCTCCACGCGCCTTAGCCGCCGTGTGTACAAGCACATTTGCATCGTGGACCTCAAGGGTCTCGGCATGAAGCACGCGTCGAGATCCGTCGTCAACTACCTCAAGGTGAGCGATCGTTCTGTCGTTGGAATCCCTCCATCCACATATTTCTCACGCTTTTATTCTTTGTCTTCTTCTCTAGCCGATCTTTGATCTGGGCCAGCTCTACTACCCCGAGACACTGCATCGTCTGTACCTGATCAACGCGCCGATGATTTTCGCTGGCGTCTGGAAGATGATCTCGCACATGGTGGACCCGGAGACGCGCGAGAAGATCCAGGTGCTCAAGGAGAGCGACAAGGTGCTCCAGATCCTCCAATCGCACGGCATTCCGCTCGAGTCGGTGCCGAAGTTCATGGGCGGCCAACACCCCGGGCGACCGATGAACAGCACGTTCAAGCCCTCGGTGCCCGACACACCCCATCCAGTGCCAGTTGCGGCTGCTACTCACCCGACGCCAACGGCGTAGATGGTGTAGATGCGGCAGCGGACCTTCATCAGGGTGAGATCCTTTCTGTAGGATCAGCTTGCTTTTTAATTTGTTTATTATGCACGAGTCACGGAGGAATCAAACCTGCAGTTCTCTCTCCCAATCAGTGCCTACAACTTGGCCTTGGGCGGCGTGCGCGACTTCTTCTCCATCTGCTTGGACCAGCTCGTGAGCGTTTCGCGCGACATGACCGCAGGCTTGAACAGGTAGTTGGCGCCGTCCACGATGAACGTGTCGCCCGTGACAAACGACGCGGCGGGCGAGACCAGGTACAGCACGGCGCCGGCAATGTCGGTCTTCTGGCCGGCGCGGCCGATCGGCACGCCGCTCGTGAGGAACTCGTTGATCTGCTCCGGGCTCACGTCGCCTGCGAGCTTCTGCGTGCCGGTAGTGTTGGCGATCGGCCCGGGCGCGACGCCGTTCACGCGAATGTTGTACGTGCCCCATTCCAGCGCGAGCGTGCGCGTGATGCTGTCGACCGCGGCCTTGGCGGCCGACGCGTGGACCTGATACCACGTCGCGGGCAGCTGCAGCGTCGCCGTGATGTTGATGATGCACGCGTCGCCGCTCTTCTTGAGCTCCTCGAACGCGTTGCGGCTCATGTTAAACGTGCCGATCGTGTCGATCTCCATCACTGTGCGGAACGCGTTGGTCGAGAGCTTCTCGGCGAGCGCCAAAAAATTGCCGGCGGCGCCGTTGACCAGCACGTCCAGCTTCCCCCAGGTCTCGACGACCTTCTTCACCGCGGCGGCCGCATCCTTCTCCGAGCGCACGTCACCAGTGACGTACATGGCCTGGCACCCCTTGGACCTGATGATGTCAACAGTCTGCTGGAGCATGGCCTCGCGGCGGCCCATCACAGCGACCTTGGCACCGTATTCGGCCAGCTTGATGGCGATCTCCTGGCAGATGCCCGAGCCGCCGCCTGTGATCAGCGCCACGCGGCCAGCGACGGCGTCGGACTTGAACACACGGGCGAGAGCAGCAGAGTCCATGGTGTGGGAACGGGAGCTTGGTGAAATGGAGTGTGCGCAGTGAACAACGACGACCACACCAGAAAAATGAGCCAACTTCAAGAGCTCTAATTGGTATTGGTGATTACATTTCTGTTCATGTAAACAGTTTTCCGAAGGTTGCTTCAATCAAAACCTGGAAAAACCTCACCTACTTCACTTCACAATGTTGCACGAAGGTGACTAGTGATAGAAACGGGATCCAAACGAGTGTACTTGTCGGTGGCGGAGCTGCTGGTGGTGTCAGCGGTATAGTACATCGATCTGGGCGTCCCGACAGCGGAGCATTCCGTGGCGTGTGTGCGTGTGAAAGGCCAATAGCGTCAGGATGAGTGTGTTCGTGCAGAAATACTACTTGGCGGACAAGAAGCCGTTCTACAAGCATTTCCAGCCGCGCGACGTGACCATCACGGCCACGCGATGCGTTGCGATCCAAGGGCTCATGGTCTTCAACAACTTTGTCGCGTCGCTGGATCTGGAGGACGAGGACGAGGACGAGTCCACCACCGATGACGACGACGACGACGTCGATGAGCTTGAACGACTCAAGAAGAAGATCGCCAAGAAGGAGGTGAAGGACGACTTCGTGCCGCCGACCGCGGATGAGTTTGGCCTCGCCTGCTTGACCTCGTTTGCCAAGTCAATCAGCATTACCACCTGCCTACGTACGCTGGAGGAGATTGCAATCGTGTATCTGCGTCCTCAGATCGTAGGCAAGCTCGTCAAGGGTACGTGTCGCAGTCCTCCTATGATTGGCAAGAGGACCCCTCTTCTTATTCTGAGTTTGTGTGCGACTTATCAGACTTGAGCAGATCAGCGACGCGCAAGTACTTCCGCACGCACAGCCGAATCACGGCGACGGCGCTGATGTTCAAGACGGGAATGCGAGCCAACGTGCTCGGCCACATCTCGATCTTCCTCGTTGAAGAGGTTGGTGATTCGTCAATGGTGGTTCCTGAGATCTAGGATTGGTATGCGACGTCGCTTTGCTGTAATTTTCTGCAGGTGCACCAAGTCATCCTCATTCTGTATCGAAGATACAAAAAGTCGGCCGGCAAGAAGCAGTTGCGTAATGGCAACGAGAAGAAGAAAATCGACGGGGAAGAAATTTCCGTCTCGTCGAAAACGTTTCTCGAGATCACAGCAAAGAACGCGTCGCGCTCGAGTTTGGCTGTGGTCACCGGCGGCCTGGGTGCTGCCGTCGGCACTTTCGTGCGTCCTGGCCTTGGCACCATCGTCGGTGCCACGCTGGGAGACACCATCGCGTACATGATCTAAACCCGATAGGAAGATAGCTCAGCAGTAAACTGTGGTGTGTCTTTGTGAGGCTGCATGAACCCTCAATTTCCTATACTTCAGAGACAAAATAGAATGAGAGGCGAGCCCTATGGTTCCATTGGTTCAACTTTGAATTTGGCGAGCAAGCGGCGTACTGAACGTCAATGCTTGACCGGTGAGAAGGGCTCTCCAACAACCAAGTCCCATATTGCATGATCCACCTCCCACCTGCATTTCCAGACTGACAGACACGCGATTGTCCGTGAGTAATTTATTTCACACCTCCGTATCAGCATTGCCCGTAATTTACATCAAACCTCCAATAACGACTTTCATTGATTTTTGTCAAACAATAAAATGAAGCAGGTTACAGTTCAACATCACAGACCAATACTAGACAACGAAGGCTTTGAATCGTTTTCAGGAGGTTTCTGTCGCAAACTTTCTGGCAGAGTCATCCCTGTCTTTCAACTCACAAAGACAGCACCTCAAGCTGGCCCTCCCACAAGAGACATCACACCATACGCACGTCCTGAGCGAGTTCTCTGTATTCGGCGACGCGCACTTCTCTCTACACACGCACCTCACCGTCCACGCTTGAAGAGAAGGGAGGCGAACACGTACCACAGGCTCTACGGAGATGACAATGATGACCGCGGGGAGCGACAGCGTGTACCAGCTCGAGACTGTCTCGCTGAACGACGACGACCAGAACGGCCACGCGCTCGAGGCGCAACTGCCTGTGTACTCGAACGGTAGCGTCAAGTTGTCCGCGCACGCGAGCGTTCCGGCTCCGATCACCGAGAGTGACGAGGAAGACGAGATGGGCGGCACTGTGGACGACAATGGCGAAGACGTTGTGGTGGTCGTGGACAAGCCTCGTCCGACGCTGCCTCCGCTTCGCGTCATGGACTTGTCCAAGCCCTTTGGAGAGGACGATGACGACCGAGACTACGTGGACCCGACACTTTTCTCACCCGAGGTGTCACGCCATGCGATGGACCAGGCCAACCGACGCGCGCGCAGCCTGGAGAGCGAACTGAAAGAGCTCTCCGCGCTCGAATCACCCGTCAGCGCCAGTCCGGTCAAGATCACTCCGCTGGAAGCTGTAAGCATCATCACGGGAGCGTTTGTCACGTCGGTCACCAAGGTCAAAGCGCTCGTGAGCGGCCAGGATGCTGAGTACGACTTGCTTGGCGGGTCCTCGCCGTCGAGCAAGATGGACGACCTTGACACGGACGGGGATGGCCTCCAGCTGAGTCCTGACGCCTCCAAAGGCGATGGCAAGCACTTCCAGACACCAAAGATTCGACCGGCGCTGAAACGGATCTCGGCCTATTCTGCTATTGACGAGAAGGTTATCAAGCAGTCGCAGAACAAACCCCCGCGCCGCATCGTGTGGCACGACGATGTGCTCGACCAGGACGAAGAGTTCATCGATGACGGAGAAGATGACGAGGACGAGTCAGAGATGCTGATGGTGAACGGCGGAAAGAGCGCGATCGCGAACCGACAAGCCACTCCGCGCAGCAAGAAGAAGCGAAAGAAGTTGGTGCGCAGCATGATGCGACGACTCACGCCGCGTGAGAAGGAAGAGCTTTACCGATTACGCCCAGACTTGATGATCGTTCCAAACTGGGCCCAGAAATACCGCGAGGAGATGACCGAGGCCGACTCATCCAGATGGAGTTTCTGGCTGATCTCCATCATCGGCACGCTGGTGATTTTGCTCGTGATCTTGGTGATGCTAATTGCGCGCGACAAGGCCGGAGCTGTCACAAAACTGTAGTCGCGCCCAAGCCTGATCAAACCAACTTCGACAGGCTACTACTTGTCGTGGATAGCGTCGTGTTGAGCACGAATGGGTAGCAAGTCTTAGAAACGACAGACACTGCGCGGCTGATTAGGTATTTTTCTTCTTCTCATTCTTCACATATCTACGCTGAAGCGCATCAGTTGATGACAGCTGCGTGGTGTTTTTGGTATCTTTATGGACGAGCTTCGAGCGCGTGAAAGTTGACTTCCTCCCACAATACAATAAAAGAATGGATACCTGGACTGCTATGCGAGAATGGCAGACTATGAACTACAGAATCAGTTGGCCAGTGACAGCAAGTCCGAACAGGAAAGTAGGAAAGAGCATCATTCTTGAAGTGGACTGTTATCGGCGCCACGCTACTGCTGCTTCTGCTGACCGCGCGGTCGACGCTCGCTGCCTGCTTACGAATACTGCGCGAGCTCAATGCCTTTCGCAGCGGGACGCCGACATGGATTTTGCAAGAAACCCGACTCGTCTTCAAGTCAATTCTTCGTGTGTAGCATTGCTGGGAAACGCTTAGTGCTGGCCGTGCTTGAACGTGCCGTTCACGCGCTGCCAGTACTTGGATTTCTCCTTGTCCTCCTCTGCACAATACAAACCAAACGCCAACGATCAGTATCGCACTCTCTCGAACTAACAATACGTCACAAGAAAACGTACGCGTGGCGCCGCGGGCCGGCAGCACGCCGAAGAGCAAGAAGGAGACGGCCGCGCCGTACAGGAACGGACGGAACATGGGGCGAGACGACTCGTAGGCGACGAATTGCGCGAAAGGGAGGCGGTGCCAGCGGACGACCTTGGTGGCGGCGGTCATGATTGCTCTGGCTGAGGGATCTGGGCGTTCTAAGCGATGAAGAGCTCTTTTCGCCAAGCGCGTGCCGAACAAGGGGGACCGCCACACAATCACACAGAGCACCTCTATAACATGTATATCTCATAGTAGAGGGTTTTTCGGAACAGTTGCTGATTGAGAGTGACCCGCGTTGCCGATTGAGGGGTTTCAAAGCCATCCACTGTTGTGAGCGAGAGCGCGTCTTTGCTTCGCTGGTCTATCGAGCGGTTAGGACACCACCAGTCTAACCGGCCCCGTCAGATTTCCGCCGGTCCCCAGAAGCGCAAAACACTCACCATGAGCCTCATCACTCACACCCTCCGCGCTCTCAAGACCGGTGCGTACACGCAAATCCAGTCAAGACCACCGCAGTAGCCTTGCGTGTGCACGTGCACATGCTCGTGCTCTCTCTGTTGGTGCTTTTGTGGCGTTCAGCCGTGCTCTAGAGCCATTATTCTGACGGGATTTGTGTGTCCTCTTTTTTGGATCTGTTCAGCTCGCCCGGCCGTCGCCCTCCGCCCTGCGGCGCGCACCTTCAGCGCTGCGGCGCCAGTACAGAACGACGACGACGAGGTCGTCGTGCCCGAGCTGCACCAGTCGCTTGAGTGGGTGCTGTCCTCGCCGCCGCCGCTTCACCAGTTTGAGGAAGCCCCGATTGTCGTCGAGACCTACGGCCCGATCGACCCTTTCAACAACCACTAAGTACGGACACCTCCGTGTGGACGTGATGTACGCCCGCATCCGGTAGAGGGTAAGCGCTTGGCTCTTAGTGCCGTGGAACGCAGATCGCCTCTTTTGGCGGCTCGAGTCTGCGCTGCAGATGCCTATTAGCGGATTGCGATCTTAACGTAAATGCACAAAGAGAGAAAGACACAAAAGGCTGGTGCTTTGGGTTGAGTGATGATGCAATTGATTGTAGCCGGGAACTGGCAGAGTGTCAGAGGTGGAGCCATTTACCGACGCCAAGTCTCCTTCATCAACTTGATGTCGGCGAGGTCGTCGTTCAAGATGTTGGTGAGGTGTTCTAGCCCTTGGCGCTGCTTGTCCAGGAACTGGTAGATGCGCTGCATGTCGGCAGGACTCATCTGGTTGGACGACGGCGCTGGTGCAGAATTTTGGATGCGCTGCAGCGCCATGGTATCATTGAGCCGGGCTTTGTACTGACCGGGAGCATCCAACAGAGCTTGGAGCTTCTTCAGTGCCATTCTGAGGAGGGGCAAATCATACGTTATTTCAGATCGTGCGGGATGGTCTATACATGGAGGTATACGTACGCCAAGTTCATCTCCTCCCGTTGGAGGGGCTTGCCGAGGTTCTGCAGGAACTCAATATCCTTCATGATCTGTTGATATGGAAGCGAATAAGTGTCAACCATGCCGATAGACAGTCGAAGTAGCTCATCAAAGCATCCAGCGTATGATACCTTGACGAGCATGTGTACAAGCTGCACGTGCTCATGCCGACACTTGTCCAGCTTCTCCTCGGTGGCTCGGCTCGTCTTCTCCATCTCTGTCACCTGTGTTCGTAAATCGTTCGTGAACGTGTTGTACTTGTCAGCATAGTCTTGCTGCACTTGGATTCGCTTGAGCAGGTCTTTAAAGCCGGTGATCGGCACTGGCACACAGTTCAGAGGGTCCGGGTTATCTTGCTCGGCCTGTTCCCATAGGCGTTCGCTGATATGTGGAGGGCGTGTGTACAGATGGCGCTGCGAAGGATCCACCGTGTTGTACATCAGGAACTTGAAGCGGGACTGCATCGGGTCTTCGTACGCGTACTTGATCGAATTGAGCTGAGCAACAGCGGCATCACCACCCATAATAATAGGGGCGGGTGTCGTGACGGCAGCCGGCGCCGCTCCGAACATTGACGGGGCTGCGGTCGGTCCTCCAAAGCCTGCCGTGTTTGCAGCCGGGGTAGCCGAAAAGCCTCCCGATCCAAAGCCGAAGCCCGTGGTCCCAGAGGCAGCCGTCCCTGTGGTTCCAGTGCCGAAACCGAAACCCGTCGCGCCAGCAGGCTTGGCGCCAAAAGATGAAGTTGTCCCGCCCGATCCAAACAGCGACGGCGTCGCGGACGGCGCAGCTCCACCCGTACCGAACCCAAAGCCGGTGGAGCCTGTAGTGGCCGTCGCACTGGTGCCTGCTCCAGCTCCACCACCAAAGCTAAAGCCTCCTCCTCCTGCAGCGGCGGCCGGTGCGTGGGTCGATGTCGTCGTTCCGAAACCGAAGCCTCCGCTGGCCGCTGGAGCGGCCGTGCTCGTGTTTGTACCACCGAACGAAAACCCCGAGCTGCCGGCAGCAGGAGCAGGAGTTGATGCCGTGGTACCGAAGCCGCCAAAGCCCGTAGACGCCGCCGTCGCAGCTGGAGTTCCAGTGCCAAAGCCAAACCCAGAGGACGCCGGCGCGGCTGTCGCGCCGCCAGCTCCAAACGAAAAGCCGCCGCCTGTCGCGCCAGCAGCTGGTGCAGGAGTAGATCCAAAGGAGAAGCCACCGGGCTTGGCGCCCGCGGACGCCCCAAACATGATCTCTATTTGTTGTTGTTGTCTTGCTGGAAGTATCACGTTGATAGTGAGCACCACCACCATTGTCGACCCATCAAGAGACATCCTTTCCTCACCTGTAGAGACTTGCTCGGTCTCCAGTTACACTCAACTGGGTGGAATTTCGCGCTCTTTTCAGCTACCCTATCTGTCGGCGCTCCTTCTCGGAGCACGTCCAGGAAACGCGGTTCAAATACTGGCGGGTTGGCGATCGAAGATGGCGCGCTCTGGTCAACACCAGCCCACTCCCCAACCAAAAAAGGGTCCACTAAGTTCGCCCTCTTGGGATTAATGCGAACTTAGTGCTGGGGGGCAGTGTTGTTTGGTACAACTTGCTCCAGTTGAAGAGAGTTCTGCGTTAGGTTCACTTTTCTCCAACCCGGATCTTGAAGCAAGAGCAAAAACTTCGAAGAGGCTGCGTGGACATGGGCGGCGCAGCGGAAGAAGCTATGCGTTCAGAGAGGTCGAGAGACGAGGCGCATCCAGTGGCGACCACGGTCGTGAAGTGGCGCGTCCGACAGCGCGTACTGCCGCCCACCGCCCACGATCTTGTGCTCTCGCTCGTCGACGCGGAGAAGCTGCATCCGCTCACAACGACCTCCACTGCTGTCGCGACTATCGAGCAGCATAGTAGCCACGACGATGCAGAGCAGCGTGCATCTACAGCATCTCTATCATTGGCTCGCTCGCTGGCACCTTCCAAGGTGGAACCCTCCGTTCTTGCGGAAGCTCCTCCGCTCGGTGCGATGACCGAGGTCGTAGCGCTCGAAGAGGGCGAGCTGGATCCACTGGGAGCGTTCGCGATGGGTCTCTCGCCGAGTGCGGGCGCAGGATCGACCCGATCCAAGTCGGTTGCTACAACTATCACCCAGCGCGACATGTCGTTGGCACGAGAGACAGCGCCGTTTGGCACGATCAAACACCAGTGGACGGCGCACAAGGATCGCGTGCTGGCCAAGTTGTCGGACGAGACGTTTGCGATTAAAGCGGTACGCTTTGTGGGCTGGAAGAAATGGTCAGTACTGGATAAAACTGACTGACGGTGGGTCTGTTAATTTGCTGCCAGATCATGCTTGAAACCAACGACATGGAAGGTGAGCGTTGATTTGCTCTACTACAGTCAGTCTTGTCGCCGATGATTCGCTCAATTGTCATGTCGCTGGTACCTGCTTAGGTGAGCTATCGTACTCTTCAGCGTCGGACTATCAACGCCGAGAACATGAAGTCCCGGTAACCTCAGCCACAGACGGTGTGGGCGTGATTCGCAAATCGCGCGCGCGCCTCGAACAACTGGAGCGTCGTCAGTCGTCATCGTCGACCGCGCCTGGATCGTCTCGCAGTCTCGGCAAGAACAGCAAGACGGTGGAGATCACTCAGCAAGAGTATGTGGCCCGGATCAAGCAAATGCAGGCCGACCTCGTGAAAGCCTGGCAGCAAAACATGAAGGTGCAGGCGCTCCGCATCGCGATCAAGTGCGTCAAACAGCTCAGTGATACGTCGTCAGCGCCTCAACTGTACCCGCTGGCATTTGTGCTCGTCAGTGATGTGCTCGATGAGTTTGGCGGGCTCGTGTTTGAACGGATCAAGGCTCGAGCCTCGGAGGACGAGAACGGGCAACCACTGCAGACTCCTCTGAGTGAAAAGTTCACGAGCGACGAAGTGAACATCCACGCGAAGGAGACTTGCCGCAACTGGTTCTACAAAACCGCGTGTATCCGGGAGCTTCTGCCTCGAATTTACATTGAGATCGCGCTGTTGAAGAGCTACCGTTTCCTCGGCGACGGTGAATTCCCGCAGATTGTCGCTCGACTTTCGAACATGATCAAGTAAGAGCGTCCACCACGAATTATTGACTAGTTCACTGACCGATTGTGTGTGTTTCCTTAGAGGAGTTGGTGAACCGATGGTGGCGCTGTACACTCGCTTGTACTTGGCGTTGGCGAGCACGGAGCTGGTAAGCCCAAGCGAAAAGACTGCGGTGCTGAGCAGCCTCTATGACTACTTTTTCGCCTTTCAACAATACCAAGATCAGGGGAAGCTGGTTCGCTTCCTGGAGGACCAAAAGCTGCAGCATGACGACTATTTTGCACTCCATTCTCCCGCCGTGGAGTGGCTGATGAAATGCACGGCTCATGGCGCGCCTGGTGAGGTATTCGAAGGCCTGCTCGAGCAATACAAGGAGTACTCGGACAACTCCATGGTGCTGAAGCATCTCTGCGAATCCTTCGGCGCCGCTGGCTACGCCGCCAACCCGCTCGACATCTTCCACCTCATGCGGACGGCCTCGCCGTCACAGTACTCGAAATGCCATCTGTACAGTGTGCTTGCGATCCAGCTGAGCAACACATCGTCGATCGGTTCCGGAAACAAAGACACCAAACTCCGGTTTCTAAACGAAGCGTGGAGCTCCATCACCGCTCAAGAAGACATAGAAGCGTTCATGGAATGCGCCGCCGCGTACATGAAGCTGATCGTTGCTCACTTCACACACCGCGAGGCGACAATCCTGCTGAAAGACGTGATGCGGCATCTCAATTCGGCGACCCCGCAAGAGCTCACTCCAAAGGTGTACAACCTGCTCGGCGCATTCATCGAGAATGTCGTGTACGGAGCGCAACAGCACACCGAGTTCTTTACACGCCTGATCCCATCCGGCGAGTTTCTGAGTCTGATGGGCATGTTCCGTCGCGAAGCAAGTGTTGGGGTCGCCAAGAAAGTTCTTCAAGCGTTTGTGAATGCCAGTGGCGAAGAAGATATGCCGCCATCCAAGCACAACACTTTCGGTAACTTGCGTCTCCACGTGGTCGGGCCGGAGGCTGCTGTGGCCCACACGCTGTTTGTGATTTGCTGTCGAGTCCACGACGCGCTCGATTCGCTAAGCACCATGTCAGAACGCAACGAAGCAACCAAAGATATCGTGGCGTTTATCTCACGCTTGGGCTACGCCAAGAATTCCTCGGCCAAGACCCCGACGCTCGTGGCAAGAAAAGTTCCAACCTCGGACGCTCAGCTCCAGGAAGAGGAAGAAGCATTGTTGATGTTGTACATTGACTGCCGCAGCGCCTTTTACAAGCTCGAGCCGATTAAGTCGTTTCTGACCAAGTATGTCATTGCACTGGCCATGCGTGTGAGGCAGCGCATGGTATTGGCCAAAGGCAAGAACGGCATTCTGATTGACGATCGCCGTCGGGATTTCATCAAGTCGTGTCTCGCGTACGCCCACATCACGATTCCTTCGATTGTCCTGCCATTCTCGAGACTCGAGCTGCTTGTGGTGTGCGCCAAGGCTGCGCTCATCAGCAAGTGCTTGCCCCAGATGGAGGCACTTCTGAAGTCGGCGATTGTGGTCATCGCCGATTTGGACTATGTTCAGGTCGTATCCGGCGTCGAAGGATCCACGAGCCTCTCGACTGATACGGTGTCGCTGCTCGATTCGAGCCTCGAATCCGTCGATGTCCCAACTGATCCAGTTTTCCGCGTCGCAAAAGAATTGGTGGCTCTGGTGGCGTATGCGCCGTCGACCATGGACGACGAGCCGTGCTATTTCGTTGAAGCGTTGCGGAAGGCGTTGTTGGAGCGTATGACATGGGTTTCCGCCACGTCCAGTGCACCCGAGCGAGTGCGGCGCGCTGCTGTCTCGTCCAAGATCCGTACCATGGTGGCCTTGGCGGAGCTTTACGCGATGTGGAGCCAATCTCGCTTTCCGACCCGACTGGAAGGTGTGGAATCGAACGATGTGCTCTATGGTGGCGAGGATACGTTCCACCAACAGGCAATGGCGTCCTTCAGCGCACTTGTGGAACAGCTCGTGCGGGATATCGAAGCTCTCTCGGAACCACTGCGGGAGCCGTCTACAGATTGGGAACTGGCATTTACACAAGTGGATCTTCTCGTCGGACTGGTGCAGATGCTGTATCCGTACTTGTCGCTCGACGAGCCAGTGTCCAGTGATGAACCAACACAGGAGGAGCCTTCTGTCAGTGACAGCGGTCGGCAGCGCGCGACTCGATCTCGAAGTGGCGCAGTGCTTCTCCGCAAATGCCTACTATTCGCCAACGACAGACTCCAGTGTGTGGTGGATAGCTGCCACCATGAAGAGAAGACAGCGAGTCGGGCCCAAGTGTTGAGCAGCAAGTTTGTGTTGGTGACTCAAGCTCTGGCCGACTACGTGCTCTATCAGCAAAAGACGAAGGCACCACTGTACTCGAGCTCTGCTCGCCACGCCCTGGACGCCTTGGAAGCGAGCTTGAGTGCATTTGCGGCTCCTGTGCGATGAGCACGCAGGTTGGAAGCAGAAAAAAAGAGAGTGGAAGTATTGGTAAATTGATCTTTTTTATGAAACGTTTAGTCCAGCGAAACGGAAGGTCATGCTGCTGAGCAGGACGCGTTGGCGTTTACTTGCCAGCTTTCTTGCCGCCGGCCTTCTTGGCGTCGGCCGCCGGCGGGGCCTCCTTCTTCTCGGTCTGCTTCTTGTCGCCACCCTTCTTGTCTACCTTTCCTGGCATGGTGGCTTGGTGGACTGCGGGGGGAGGAGTGCGGCTTGGTGGAGACTCGGGCTTTGAAGAGAAAAGCTGTTATGATGTGGGAGTTGAACAAAACACAAAAAGTCGCAGTTGAACAAAACACAGGACACCTCCTCAGTTAAAACGCCACGCCAAACAGACGCACTTGACTCAGTCCCAACTTGAGATTGAGTCAAGTGCGTGAGTTTCATCGCTCTTGGGACTTTTGAGAGCTACTTAACCATTGCGGTGAATTCTGCACATGCCTGCAACGGATACCAGCTCGTGTAACGTCTATTCACACCTTGCGAAGAGCACGCCAGCACAGAGAACAAAACTGCTTTCAACGGCCAGAAAAGGATGAGGTGGCAACGGCGAAACCCATGATGGTGGAGCTGGTGCTGTGGATGCTGTTCTCACTCCAGCTTTTCACTTCAAAGCCCGAGTCTCCACCAAGCCGCACTTCTCCCTCCACAGTCCACCAAGCCACCATGCCAGGAAAGGGAGACAAGAAGGGTGGCGACAAGAAGCAGACTGAGAAGAAGGAGGCCCCGCCGGCGGCCGATGCCAAGAAGGCCAGCAGCAAGAAAGCTGGCAAGTAAAGGCGCTCCCCACTGTGGATCCGCAGCATTTCCATTTTAGGTGTTAAGGTTCACCTCTTCAACGCGTAATCGAATCAATACTGTAAACCCATGATGATCTCGCTCGCTGGATGCCGTTTCGATGGGAGGTCGGCGCGAACGTCCTTCTCTGGCCTCCACGGCCAAGCTGAGCCTTGATTGCCCTGTAGAGGAGAGTGCAGCAGACCTCGCCACAACCACAGTAACGGTAGGCGATGGGAGGGGCTCCAGGCCTCCCAAGCCTTCTGAAAGAACATGGAGAAGCTAGAGAAGGTGGTTTCGTGGGTCCAAGTGAGTGGACCCACAATTCCATCTATAGATGATCTACCCGGATAGATCCGGTTAAATGGACCGCCCGCACAACTTGATTCCACCGTCGTCCTCAATGGAAGCGCTGAGTTTTTCCTACTATCTGACCATTGCTCGCTGTCTGGACAGTATCCGCTGTTTCTTTTCTTCGACTCCAGCAGCCTCATCATCAGGACCCTGCGCACTGTACACTACAGTACAGTAGAGCTGGTGAGCAATGGCGCTCATCTGCGACTTCTTGAAATGGCCACGCTGAGCAGTCACTTCACAATAATGCACTATCGCCTGTCGACTTTTACATCCTGCCGTCGTGGTGAACATGATGGTCCACTGACGCTGTCATATTCACGGCATTGACGATCAATGACGGTCAAATGGACTGTGATTGACGGTGGCCGTCAAATCGATGGTCAACGGGGACTCACATTGGGACACAGAACTGTCGCCACGATGCTGTGGCTTGTGCGTCCTTTCCATTGCCATGATCAGCGACCAGCAAGCCAGTGCCATCACGTCCGTCTTGCAAAGAACATACAAACTCTTTGTCGTCACTCGGCGCAGTAACAGTGAGCCCGAGTCCATGCCAAGTTTCTGAGCCATAGCCACGCCAGGTGGTGTTGTCGGGCAATGTGGGATGAAACTCTCTCCAACGAATAATGACTGCGAGTTTCAACTTGGAATCGAAGCCCATTCCAGTTCTGTACAGAACTGTGCGCATTGTCGAGACTTCCAGACAACTTCTGTGCCCCTGGACGATGGATGAGAACACGCTCGAGTCTACTCTAACCTGTCTAACGTTGACCGTGGTCATGACCATTGGAATCTATTGTATCTCTCCACTTCGTGAGCAATGAGTCGAGTGTGGAATACGAATCGATACGGAGGAATCTGCCTAGAGTTTCCTTCTTGGAGGGAGCTCTGCAGCCTCCTCCGCCCCGCTGCCCAGCCTCCTTCCCCATGCCTGCGGGCATAGGGGATGCTGGCATTGCTGGGCCCAGCCTCCTCCTCATGCTGGGGCAGCCGCTGCCTGGCAGCCTGCGAGGCTTAACCAGTGTTCACTATGCTCTCTGGTCCGTAGAGCAGTTCACGCTTCCTGCAGGTGAAATGAATCCGTCGGGATCAGGATCAGACCGTGGTTCTGATTGCCAATTGGCTGCTTCTTGTCCGCACCGATCATTACACATCGCCTTTACAGTCCGTGTGGCTCGTTTCTCCGCCGCGTGTGGATGCGACTTCGATGACTCTCCTCCGCTCGCCAGTGGCCCTTATGCCTGTCCATCTCGATGAACAAGAAAAACAAAAAAAAATTGGGTTGGCTCGAAGCAGGGCCGAGCTGCGCTTCTGTGTGGCCAGTTCTCCTTTGTGACTGACCATCTTCCCACTGAGTACCGGATCCCTTTGATGGAGATGCGAGGACCCAGCCGCCTGGACGACCACCACTACGGCGGCTCGGCGCGCGTCCGGCCATCCATGCACAGCGAGTTCATGGGCCGCAAAGACTCGTTCCCGAACGGCATCGGCGGCGTCGGCGGTATGAGCTGCGGCGGCGCCATGGCCATGGCCTCGACCACGAGCTTTAGCGGCCGCCAGGTGCGCGTACGCTCGCTGTCCAATGAGAGTGACCCGGGCAAGGCGCGGTCGTCCGTGCCGCTGCTCTACGCGTCCACGATCAGCTCCATGTCGACGCTCTCGTCGTCCTTCTACCAGTACGACAGCACGGGCGGCAACGCGGGCGAGCCCGACGGGCTGGCCACGCCGTCGTCGTCGCACGCCTCGGGCGACACCACGGCGCGCAGCAACCGCAAGCAACCGCAGGACGCGCCGCTGCGTCTGCCACCCGCGCAGGAGCGCTCGATCCGCCGCGACGCCGCGCGCATGACGCGCGAGCTCATCGTCGAGCAGGTCCAGGCGCTGGATCTGCTCCACAACCGCAGCGGCAGCCTGAGGCGCCACGTCGCCGTGGGCACCCAGGTCGCAGCCGCCAAGGGCGTGCGCGTGTTCGAGAAGCCAGGCCTCGGCGGCGGCACGTCGGGTCGCGTCAAGAAGCACGCCGTCAAACGGTTCACGGCCCACTGGCAGGTCCACGCGACCATGGACGAAGTGCTCGCGCTGCTTCTGCGCGACGACCGCGACGAAGATAAATACGCGAGCTGTCAGAGCGCGCTCCACCCCGACACCGTCAACCGTAAGCTGCTGTGGCGCGCGGCCGCACCACGCACCACATATAACAACCGCAGCGTCACGGTCATGGACGACGACGACGACGACGACGACGAACCGGCGGGCGTGATCACGGTCGAGATGGAGCGCGAGCAGAAAGAGCACCAGCTCTTCAGCGACCAAGGCGGCAAGAGCTACGCCAACCCGTACCTCCACCCACCGCAGCCGCCCAGCGTTGCTAGCTCAGTGCGCAGCGGCAAGCGGAGAGCGCGGCGATCGACAAGACCCACGGACTGGATGGGTATAAATTGGTGGGTCCAGCACATGCCCAACAAGCTCAGCCGGGACCGAGACCTGATCGTGCTTGAGAAGCAGAGCGAGTTCGAAACCGCCGGCGGGGGGCGCCAGCGCCGCGGCTTTGTTCACCTGCGCCACTCAGTGGACCTGGCGGACATGTCGAGCGTGGAGAAGCGGCTCGTGAGCCCGTTCGTGCGCGCACTGGTGATCCAGAGCGGCCTCGTGGTGGTCGAGAGCGATGAGCCGGGCGTGTTGGACGTCTCCAACTCGCTCGAGATGGACTTTGCGGGCCACTTGACCGCCAGCCAGCACCGCCAGCTTGTGCTCAAGCGGCTGCTTCACACGGAGCCGCTCGGCGAGCTGCTCTGGAAAATGCGGCTGCTCAAGTTGCAGCGCCAGCCCTGGAAGCCGCAGCTGGACAAGAGCAGCGACAACCACCGCGGCCGCTGCGAGCGATGCCAGTTCAAGACGTCGCGGTTTTCCAGACGCACACTCGACTCGTGCAAAGTGTGCGACCGCACAGTGTGCAGCAACTGCAGCAGCGTGTGGGAGTTTGCGTCTGCGTTGGTGGCGGCGGCTCCGCCCAATAAGCGGCTCGACGCCGAACCGGACCGCGACGGCGCGATTAAAGCGCGTGTGTGCACGCACTGCGTGCAGGAGCACTCGCGGCCTCGAATCAACCGCAACCAGTCGTCCGTCAACTGGATGCCGTCCGACTCGTACGAGTACGACGAAGACGAAGAAGGCGAGCGCGGCGACGTGCCGGGCAAGACACTGCCACAGTACACAATCACGAGCCAGCACCTGCCGCGCAAGCAGTCGCGGCCGTCGTCGGCGCCGCTGATTCGAGAGAGCGAGTGGAAGCCGACGCGGTCGAGCCGCATCGCCGAGGACCTGGTCGACGATTTCCTCACGAGCATAACCGGGGACTCGGTGCTGCCCGATTCGATAGATATGCTATCTCCGTCGTCCTCGTTTTCGGACGAAGGCGAGCCGGAGCTCACGCCGGAGCCCGACTTCGAGTGCGAGTCCGAGCCCGAGATGCTCAAGCCGCCGACGGCAATGGGCTATCCGAGCTGCGAGGCGGCGATGGCGCGGAAGCAGCGCCGAGACTCGCGCGCCAACGAGCTCTTCGCCCAGGTGCAGGCGCAGGAGCCGCCGCCGAGACGGAAGCTGAGCATTTTTGAAGCGATGCCGGAACCGATCCCACGGAAGAATGTGGTGCTCTATGAGGTTTCGAGCTAAACAAGATCAGGCTCTCTTTCTGGTGTGTACGATACGTGTCTGTGATGAGAATACTCAATGTTAGATACTCAATGTTAGATATCGTAAGCGACGGGTGAAAACACAAAACTGCTCTCTATAGAAGAGCGTCGCTTATGATATCCAAGATCCTGAACCAACCCTATTAGAAGGTCAATGTCACTCAACACAATGTCACTGAAAAGAAACTTTGAATAAATTGTGACAATACATCATATACGAGTACATGTCGTGACGCTGGCGCAGCTTAATGGTTGAGCACTCGATTTCTAATCCGTAGGTCGATGGTTCGAATCCATCCATCAGCATAATTGAACAAGGTACAGTGTACTGCCGTTCGACGTGTGATTTTTGATTTGCCGGCGCATAGATCTGCTCAAATGCGACCGCCGTCCGGCTTTCATTGTGATCAGGTTGACCGCCAGTATGCTAAGTTCAATAAGTCGGGGGCCCCTGCTGATAACGGTTCGATACACGCACTGATATATCTGTGCACTGTGTCTTCAACCTAACATCATAGCGGCCCCAGGCATACAGAGGGATATCGTACCACAGTTGTAACAGGACTCAGTCCAACTCAGCTATCGCAAGGCGAAGAGCTGTGTGGATCTGACTCTGAGGAAGCGTAAAGCAAACGGAACTCGCACAGAAGTGTGAGCCGATGCTTGGGCTTG
>JAADWZ010000211.1:0-49706 GCA_023336445.1 Pythium dissimile | reverse complement strand
CAGTCGACGCTCAACTACTACGCGACGCGGCATCTGGATTTCGAGTCTGAGCGAGAGCTTCCGCCTGCGATCAACCACAAGGCGTTGTTCATTGGCGCGCGAGACGACCATGTGCTCAAGCCCGAGATGGCGGCGCACATGCCAAAGGTCATGCCGAACCTGGAGATGAAGATCATCGAGGACGCTGGGCACTGGATCTTGTGGGAGCAGCCCAAGCAAGTGACCGAGACGCTTCTCCAGTGGTTGGAAACTGTGAACACACCAGCTCCATAAACCACTATAGCTTCGAGGAGCCCGAAGACGATTGGAATATGAATTAGAAATTTTTCGATTTGTTTCTCCTTTTTATCTGTTCATGACGCGACCTGTGGAGCCTTGCACAAATTGCTGGCGCCTCGCTTCTTGTCGCACGCGCGTGCTGCGTTCCAAGTGCTGCAGCTCCTGCCGCCCTCCTCTGCGTCCTTCGACTGGTCCATTCGGACTCGCTCGCACCACGAGCGTTACGGTCTGTCGCAGTCGACGGAGACGCTGGCGGATTTCGGTCGCGGCGGCCGTCGTGCTCAACGGAGATCGAATGTCGTGGCTCATGGTGAGCGTTTGCTATGGCTTGGCGGATGTGGGAATGAAAGGACAACCGAAAGGAAAGGGTGTCGCTGGGAATCTGGTCGGGGGGGGTTGCCAGTCATTCAATGAAAGAGCGTTTCGCGTCAGATGATACGCTGAGGCAGATGGAATCTCTCTTGCGACGGCGGAATCGCAAATAGCCATACTGTAACCGACAAAAATCCGTTTTTCACCAGCTGACTGTGAGCCTGAAAAGGCAACATGTGACGCTTCGTGCGCGCATTCGAAGTGCCAAAATACGGAGAATTAAGCACTTATTCGTTGACAGTTTGAGATCACTTTGCATCGTATTCTGAGTCAATGAATCAAAACAAGTCGCCATTTATAGAGCGGGAATGGATTGGGTTCCTGAATTGAATCTTTCTGCGCCTGTCACATGTAGCAGATGCACTCAGCCATTCATTGGGATTGATGAGTGGGCAGAGCCACATGTAACAGTCTTCGCATGACCACGTAAAAGCTTATATAAAACTCTTTGCATGTCAGACTCATGGGTTATGTAACGGGATCGAAACGCCTCAATCTGTATTTATCCAACGGCTTGCCTCTGGTGATTCAGGGCGCAAACACGCATCGTACCATACTGTGCTCCTTCCAAATACTACACTTTTTCTTTTCTTCGACTCCGTATCTCGATCTATCTCAAGGTACGGGTATTCCTCACCTACGCGTAGCCATATTCCTTCACCAGGCTCGCGCGACGTTCCTTTGGTCTCTCAAAACCTTCTCTCACCGCCTCGACAACGCCGTCGGGGGTGGGACCAGTCGCTTTCGCCTTCGCTTCGTATTTGTCGAAACTCGAAGACGTCTCTAAGCGACGCGGCTGGCGTGTGCGAATAACGTGAGGAATTGGACGATGTGTGTGCATGCTTCGGTTCTGCTGAATCGTGACGGGAATGCTAGTGTCTCCATCGAATGAGCAATCGAACAGCTCAGAACTACCAACGTCATTCTCCGTGGATGTGTTCCGGCTTGAAACAGCGTCCACGCCATCAAGCCGTGTAGTGTTGACCGTTTCGTTGCGCTGATGTCTCGTAGCCGTTGGCGTACGGGTCTGCGTCTGGATCGGTGCCGGTAGAACCGTACCCGGCAGGTAGATCCACGTCTGGCCGGAGGAATCTGATGCCGGTGGAGGCACCGGCATGTTCGTCGGCAACGGGGCGGGCACACTGGTCGGCAATGGGGTAGATTTGCCAGCCAGAGTAGCACAGTTCATGTACACTTGCCAACGCGTGCCTTCATGGAGCGCGAGCCAGACGATCTGCAGTCGGCTCTTGCCAAGGCATTTGGCGCGGTTGAAAGCAAGCTTTGCCGGGATCTGCGGGTGCGTCTTCGCGCAGTTCTTCTCGGCAAACACACGCTCGTTGTCGCACCACACTTCACACGGACCTTCGTGGGACAGCGTGAAGCCTTCGCCATCACCATGCTGCCACACGACCACTTCTGGCACCGGCTGCAACACGCTCGAGCGCTGCCTGGTTCGCCCACACTCGGACGAGATGGCCTTGGATGGCTGCAGCACTTGGTACTTCATCACAAACTCGCGCAGCGACTTGTATGAGCTGTTGCCAAACGCAGCGGTGAACGCGTCTGTGCTGACCGATGGTCCCCATCCGTAGTGCATGCCGTGTGGAGGCGGGAGAGCCGTAACTCCGTCGATCGTCGCCGAGTACGCCGTCGGGTCTTCGTCGTTCGTGCGGAACTCAACCTTAGGTGCCGTCAGAAAGCCATGTGATACGACGCCTTGGACTCCGACGCAGAGAACCGCCACGGCCGACGCAACTAGGTGGGAGATCTTCATCTGTGGTGGGGCTGTTGGTTCTGGTTCTACAGTAGTGGAGAAGCAAAGATGTTGGGGCTTGAGGAATCTAGGGGAAATTGCGAAATGAGTGAGCAATCTACGGCGTTTGGACTGGCGTTTTTCCTTAGTCCTGGGCAACGAGTGCTGGGGTCATCCTCCCCATTTTACGCGGAAACAAGACGACAAGACACCAACGAGGAAATGAGAATGATGGTAGTTTGTCACACGTCGCAGATACTCTGTACATGCGAGTATACACTATACACAGTGATTGGCCCATCAAAACCAGAAAACGGGTTTGTTCGGGTGGGTTTCAGGTTCGAAGCAAGTAACCTGCACAAACCAAACCCGTGCGGATGGTTCTGCGGCCTGCCTGCGTCACCACACAGTCAGGACCCCAAGCAGAACTCGAAGGCCCAAAAGCTCCACAAACCGGTCGGAGCCCTCGCCACCTCTCTTTCTCCTTCTCCTCTACCCATCAGAAATGCAGCGCTTCCAGGTGCGCGCCGTCTATCTCTACCCTACCTACCTTTGCTCTTGCTCGCAGTCTATACGTGATGTCTGACTGTGGGCTACGTTGCTGCTTTGCTTCAGGTTCTTCGCCGCCGAAATGTGTGGCAGCGCGTGGCCATTTGGGACGTTCGCGCCCACGCGGCCGCCGACGCGCGTGGCGCTATGACTGTCTTGGGCCGTGGCTTCAGCTCGCTGCCGGACCACGAGGTCGTGGGCATGCCAGCGCTCTCGCCGGTGCGTTGCGATTGATGCGCCTGGTTTGTTCATGTGGATGTTGTCAAGTCTGACTGGCGTCAATGGATGGATGTTTACAGACGATGGAGTCGGGTACGATCGCCAAGTGGCTCAAGGGCGAAGGCGAGTCCGTCGCGGCGGGTGATGTGATCTGCCAGGTCGAGACCGACAAGGCAGTCGTGGACTTCGAGGCACAGGACGATCTGTTCCTCGCCCGCATCCTCAAGCCTGAGGGAACGAGCGACATCAAGGTCGGCGAACCGATCTTCGTGAGTGTCGAGGACGCCAGCGACGTCGCCGCCTTCAAGAGCTTCTCGATCGAGGACGCTGCTCCGGCTGCGCCTGCGGACGAGACCCCGGCTGCCGCTGCTCCGACGCCGGCCCCCGAAGCGTCGAAGCCTGCCCCACCTAAGGCGTCTTCGTCGGCCGCCTCCAGCAACTCATCGGACCGCGTCGTGGCGAGCCCTCTCGCCAAAAAGATCGCGCGTGAGTCCGGCGTGCTGCTCTCGGCTATCAACGGCACAGGCCCGCACGGCCGTATCATCAAGACGGATGTCGAAGAGGCGATCGCGCGTGGCGAGGTCGGCGGCGAGGAGAAAGCCTCAGCTGCCCCGACTGCCTCAGAAGATTCCGAAGCGGCGCCGCAGCCAACGTCGACCAGCGACTACATTGACTACCCGATCAGCCCAGAGGCGCAGGCGTACGCCCAGGAGCTCACGCAGCAGAAGCTGGACGTGCCGCACTTTCACTTGTCGGTGGACCTCACGCTCGACAAGCTGCTCGCGGCCCGCGAGCGTCTCAATGCCGGTCTGAGCGAGGACGCCAAGCTTTCGGTCAACGATTTCCTCATTCGCGCGGCGTCGCTGGCGATGAAGAAGGTTCCCGAGGTCAACTCGGCCTGGATGGGCACGTTCATCCGCCAGTTCCACGATGCGAGCATCAACGTGGTGGTCTCCACGGCCGCTGGCGGCTCGGTCGCGCCTGTGATCCCGAACGTCAACCAGAAGGGTCTGGTGGAGATCAGCGAGAACGTGCGCGAGATCGTCTCCAAGGCCAACGACCAGACGCTGTCGGCGCAGGATCTGGCCGCGGGCACTTTCACTGTGAGCAATGTTGGCATGTACGACGTGCGCTCGATCGCGGGTATCGTAAGCAAGAACCAGTCGTGCTTCCTGGGCTTTGGTGCCATCGAGAAGAAGGTCGTGCCCAACGACGGTATGTTTAGACTCTTTGGATCGGGAGACTTTGTTGTTGTTGTGGGCGCTGGAAGTCTAACGAGTTTTGTGATCGGATGGTTAGACCCGGAGGCGACGCAGATCTACAAGTACGCGCAGATCCTGACGGCAACGCTCGCGTGCGACCACCGCGTGGTGGACGGCGCCGTTGGTGCCCAGTGGCTCCAAGTGTACAAGGAGCTGGTTGAGGACCCGCTCAAGATGATTTTGTAGACGAACGGCAGTGTTTAGACCCGCTCGTCGATCCACTCCCTCGACTAAAACCCGAATCTAAACACGCTCGCTATAGCTGTGTTAAGTTTTCAGTCACTATTGGGGGCTTTAGTCGCGTCCAATCGCCATCTATCGCAATGCACCAAGAGGCTGCCCATTTCGGCCGATGTTTCGCGTGATTGGCATTTGGTGCTAAGTGTGGCTGCGTCATCTCGTCTGGCTGTGGGTGTCAGATCGCCTCGAATAGTAGCCTCCTTGACAGCTGATCTGTTCCAGACAGGAATACAAGCCCCAACAACCGTGACGTTGTGTCTGTCACATTCCGTAAAATACAAGTATACGTGTCGTAATTTACTGATCAATCTGCAGAAATAGATGTATATTGATTTTACACAATGCGTGATGTGCATGAGTGATGGTGAAAATTGAGCGCAACTCACGTCCAGTTTCATGAGAATAGTTCTCTGGATATTAATTTCCAGAGCTTCTAAAACAATCGGATTGACCATGTTTCCTCATGTAATTTGATATATTCTGTAGTTTCGTAATTTCATAAATGTATAGCGTCTTTAAATGCTCGATGAGGTATCTTATCCTCAATTACCTATTATACTTTGTACCACAAGGTAAGTGTTGCTTGTGTTCGGCAGGGGTAACATTCACGTTTTGAGGGAATGCGAGAAAAACATTCGTGCAACCGACAGTGAGATACTGAGGTAGTCATGGTCTGTTTCTTGCGTTTTGAACATCAATCCGAGTCCAAATTGCGCCAAATTCTTCGTAAACAGAGACTAGGCCTCTATGAGCAATTTTTATCTATCCGGTGAACGAACTTGTGGACGAACTCACCGCCGACGGATGCTTACAAGGTTCCCCTCACTGTGAGTTCGCCAAATATCCAGAGCTTCTCCGGGCAACACGGCACTAGTTATTCCTGTAGAATTCAAGACAACCGAGACGCCAGTCCTGCTAGCTCTGCATTTCCTTTTTATCTTCTTCATAAACTACTTCTGAATTGATGGTCTGGGCAGGTGATCTGTTGTGTGGTGTTTCGGTCCGAATGAATGGCACCTCAAGCAGCAGCCAAAGCTGTCGATAGACCACTCTAGGCCGCGGCGTGCAATTTCCTCGTCCACTAGTCGTCGCATCAGCTCAAGACCACGACGTCGTTCTCTCTGTCGCGGCACCTGAGTGCGATGACATCCACGCCTAGGTCTAGGAGCCACAGTGTGAGGACACAACGCCAATCCATCCAACTGGAAAAGGTCGGCTCGCACCGCCTTCACCATCGAAAACTGACACTCGGCAGCAAGTGGCGCTCGTGTCCGTGCAGCTCGGCGCTGTCGACGTGCGCGACACGCTGATTTCAAGGCTCAGCTCGCTCCACGCGCGCTGTCGCCAGCCAAGTCGGAGTGTCCTGTTCCTCGCAGTACGGTCGTGGGTTTCCTTGCCAGCATCTACACGATCACGCGGCGACTGGCGGCCTCTGAAAGTTACTCTTTTGCTAGCCTAGCACAAACTTGCAGCTCTCACCTTCCGCTGAGAGGACTCTCTATTCGCGCTTGAGTCAACGTGACCTACTGCATTACAAAACAGTGTGTATGTAGAATTTATTTGCTGTTCACTCGAGTAGACATTATGCACGGTGGTCCTCCACCTTCCTATCTAGTTCTCAGCCACGAGCGCCTCCACAAACTCGTAGAACGCAAACTCGGGCGCGTTGAGTCCAACTGTGTACACAAAGCGACTGGCGACCTGCGAGGCGAAGAGCGCGCGTGTGTAGCTCTCCGGAAGGCGGCGCAGCAGCTCGTCGCGGCCGACCTTCTGAACCAGCACGGTCGGGAACGCGGTCTCGAAGATGGTGAGCCGGAGCTTGTCGTTATCCCAGAGCTTGGAGTGCTGGATCGTGACGCTTAAGTTGGTGATGCGCTCGCTGAGCTGGTTCGAGAGGACGGAGTAGTAGCCGCCGTTGAGCTGCTTGGCGTTCCAGATGCACTCAAACTCGCGCTGCGCGTTCAGATCGATACGGTCCTGCACCTCCTTGACGTAGTCCTGGTAGAACTGTGGCTTCTGGCCCGTGGTGGCGTCCACCTGCATGTGCTCGGCGAACTCGGCGTCGGTCATGGTCAGTGCTGCGAGTACCTCGAGCGAAGACGACGTCACGCCACCCTTGTTGGCCGAGGCGTCCTTGAAGAGGACCACGCCGGCGTCCTCCAATCGCAGACGCGCGTCCTGCGTGAAAAACAGGTTGGCGCCCTCGACAATGTACTTGAAGCGCAGCGTCTTGCCGTCCTCCTGGAAGATAAAGTTGTCCACGTTGTTGAGGTTCACCGCCGCGGGGCGGCCGCCACACGGCACGAAAAAGTCGGCCGTGAGCGACTTGCGCAGGTGGAACAGGTTACGGAACTCGACGCCGTTCTCGACCGTCTCGCCGTTGGGCAGCGTGACGTCGTTCTGCGAGACCAGCACCGAGTAGCCGTCGCTTGAGAGCTTGGACGCGTCGAAGCCCTGGATCGGCGAGCGCTTGTGCGCGAGCGCGACCAGCTGCTCGCGGTCGATGCCGTTCGCATCGAAGAGCACGCCCGAGCCGTCGACGACCGCGATCGTGTTCTCCTCTGGGCTCATGAGGATCTCGTTCGAGCCGAGATCGCCGTCCGGGCCGCCGGTCTGGACCTTCGTTATCGGCTGGCCGCTCTCGTGGAGCTTGAGCTTGCGCTGGATGCCCGTGACGTACTGACGGACACTGTGGGTGGTCATGCCGTACACGTCGTGCGGGATGCCGCCGCGCGTGGCCGACTTGCCCGTGGTAATCGCCTTCCAGTAGTGGTAGCCGCGCTTCTTCGCGTACGACGAGGCCCAGTCCATGAGGTGGGCCGTCCCTTCGTCGGGGCCGAGGAACAGAATGTCCTCTGGGCCCTTGTCCTTGATGAGCATGATGTCCATGAGCGCGTCAATGTACTTGCGGAACGCGACGTCGGCCTTGTCCTGGTGGGCCTGGTTGAGCAGCACCACGCCCTTGGAGCCGCCCTCCGGGATATCCTTGTTTTTGCGCTGCTGCGTGGATGCGAGGCCGTAGCACTCGTCGAACAGCGACGACGCGTTGTTCAAGTACACCTGCGCGTGCGACGAGCGGATCATGCGGATCCCGCCGCGCGCGATGTCCAGGAAGCGCACGTGGAAGCCGCGGAACTCGGAGCCGATCACGTACACCACAGCGTACGGCTTCTCCGGGTACTCGGTCTCGGAGAGGAACTCGCCGTCCAGGCGGAACGCAAGCGCGGCCTTGTCCTTGTGGAAAAAGTTGGTCTTCTTGATGTGCACGTTGAACTTGTGGAACATGGTGAAGATCACGAGCGCCTGCTCGGCCACGATGTTCTTGCGCAGCGCCGAGAGCGTGGCCGACGTGTCGTGGGCCACGCTGCCGTTGGGCCCGTGGAGCGACTCGAACTCGGCGTACAGGATCTTAACCACAGGCGCCGAAGACAGGATGTGGTCGAGGATCTGCGACTCCGTGTACGTGTTGAGCTTCATGGTCGCGCGCAGCTGCTCGAGGCGAGCAAACGCGGACGGGTCGCGCTCGCGCAGCGACTTGGACACGACCGTGAACGCCTCGGGCAGACGGTGCATGAAGTGGAACGTGAACTTCCAGGCAGCGTACGCGTACGAGATCTGCTGCGGCGAGAGCAGGTTGTCGGTGAGCATGGGCGTGAGCGACGTGCGCGGCAGCACAAAGTGGAGCGACGCGTCGGCGACCACGGCCTCGAGGCGCTGGTCGAACGAGCCCTCTCCGCGCGACGGGTTGTCCAGCATCTGCAGGTAGAAGCCGTAGACCACGATGCCGTTGGAGAAAAACTCGACGTACTTGCGCGTCGTGAACAGACCGTGCTGGCGGTACACGTCGGCGATACTGGAGAAGTAGCTGTGCGTGGCGCCGTTCTTGTACGCGATCGTGAGGCGCGCCATCTTGGTGTTGTCGGGCTCGGTCCACACCTCCGTGTGGAACGCAGGCGTCATCTGGTTGGACGCCTCGGTGATGCACTGCTGGTACACGTCCTTGAGGCGGTCGCCGGCGCGCGCGAGGAACGTCTTGTCGGCGATCTTGTTGATGTCCGTCTCGTCCTCGGCGGGCGTCGGGTCCACGAAGTTGGGCTGCTGCAGAAAGTACATGCGCACGTGGTAGGGTACCGTGGTCGAGTCCAACACGCCGCTCGACCGGTAGCACTGCATGCGGTACGTGCGGTTCTTGGCGGCCTCCTGCTCTTCCAGGTACTGGTAGCCGGCCTTGACGCCGTCGCCGATCCATTCGTTCGAGCCGCTGAGGAACTGCTTCTCCAGCCGGCGCTCGAGCGACTCGACCTCGGTGGGGCCCTTTTCGATCTCGGCCACGCGCGTGTTCTTGGCGGCGGCCGCCAATTCGCCCTGCACGTTGCTGCGCGCGGCGAAGAAGGCCGAGTTGTCGGTCTCCTGCTCGAGCTTGACGTCCATGGGCTTGCCCGAGGCCTTGGACATGAGCTTGGCGGCGATCAGGCTCTGGATGTGGGCCGCGATCACCTCGGGCGACTGGCCGGAAAAATAAAAGTCGTGCAGTCCGAGCGGTCCGTAGAACCACTCGACCTCCTTGGTAATGGTGGCGTCCGTGAACAGGCCCGAGGCGCGCACCAGCGCGGTCACGGCGTCCATCTGCTTGTCCAGATCGATATTGCGCGAGACGCCCATGGACATGGAGCGGCTCTTGAGGATCGGCATATTCGGGGTCGCGTCGGCCATGGTCGTTGGCGTTGGTTTGGTTTGTTGGTGGCCCGGATAGAACGGTTCTCTTGGAAGGTACGAGGCAAAACGCGGAATGATCCACCAACTCGTTGGCGTCTGAGGTGGAGATAAAGGGAGGGCCTCCGCGCGTCGCTTGGGGGATCCAAGTGGAGAGACGGTGGGTTGTTGGGGCGATCGAGTGTTGGCGTGCGCTGCGCAAGACCTCGAACAAACGACTGTCCAGCCCCTGCTTCAACTGCAAGCGGATCGTTCCGTCGAGGGTTTGCTTTCTCTCTCCCTCCGTCTACAGATGCCCAGTGGCTTGCGCTTTCAAACGATAGATCGCAAAACCGGTATTTCAGCCTGACACTACAAACAGCAAGTTAACGTGGAAACCGGTATCAACAACGAGAAGGCGATACAGGAATAGGGTTCTTTCCAAGAGCGTCACTGTCGAGATTCAAGTTGATATGGACCAATCAGATCGCTCTATTGAAAGATTCCTGGTGGGACTGTCACAGCCGGGCAATGACGCACGCGCGTCGGCCACCGTCCTGCAACCAACCACGCAATGTGCTCACCAGCAATGACGCAGCCCAGCCGTGACCTGTGATTGATCCAGCGCGTGCGTCAGCCAGAGACGCGACAGACCCGCTAAATCCAGACCGTCGACGAAGAGGTAGAGCGGTCTGTCTCTGGTGGGGTGGGAACTGGTATGCGCAACACTCAATCGACTGGATGCGGGGCTGCGATCTGAGTCATCCACCGCGCAGCTTCATGTTGAAGGAGAGCACGAACGCTCCAACCACTTCGTCTGATTTTGGCCGCGCAATCAATGTGGGCCAGAGCGTAACTTGCCCGTAGCCGTTGTGGCACAACTTGTGCAGTACAGGGCGTGTCGCCAGCGGAGATGCGGAGAAAAGGTTGCCCCGCAGCAGGGAGTCGAGAGCGGTCGGGACCATCATGAGGTCGGAGTTGTCGGCGATGAGCTTACGGAGCCGAAAACGGGAAGCGACCGGGTTCTTCGCGAGGGAGAGCACTGCGAGGCCTTGGATGCAGCTGCCCATGCGCGACAGCCGACGCGAGTGCCACATTGGGTATGCAAGACGGTAATACTTGCTTCATGAGAGTGCGCTCGACGTACAGATGCCAAAGTTACGCCACTTTCGATTGAGGTCGTCCGGTAGCTTTGGGAGGTTGGGCACGCTGATGGCGATGTCAGTACGACTAAATGAAAAGTAGTCATGTTGACTCGAGTAGGCGTCAAGAACTGCATTGCTGGGCGGCGCATGGCTTCTACAGTACGGCTTTGTCATCCCAGATCATAACTGTCGGTTCCGCAACTCCCCGAAGCCCATCAGGTTCTGCAGGGTCTGGAGTGAAGGAGAATGCGAAATGATGAGCGAGCTCACACCACCAGAATCAGCGTGATCCAGTGGAGCGCTGGCCGCATGCAGATGGAGGAGGCTGCTCGCCGAGCAACCTTGAGATGAAAGTCGCATGTTGTAGCTATTGTCAACAAAGTGATTTTCGCAGCTCTTCGTCTCAGATTTTGAGCGGCCGTTCATTTTATTGGAGTCTTCCAGAATGGACTTTATACAGGCATCAGCGACATCGACCTCGCGGCGATGCTAGCGGCCGTGGACGCGCCACCAACCGCCAGCGCGCTGGATTCACTGGATCCACGGGATAGCGCGCTTGTGCCACTCGGGGAGCCGCTGTCACTGCCCCTGGAGGACTCGTGGTGGGTTCTCGAAGAGAGCGAGGGCGTCGAGTCGGCAGCCGATGCCATTCAACCTCAGCCCACTGCGTCAAGCTCGAGCTGCGCCATATACCAGACGCTTCCGCCGCCAGTGGCACCCACTGATCCAGCGCCGAAAGCCTCGACTGCCGCGTACAGCCGCGCCGTCGACAGTCGTCGGCGAGCGAAGAGCGAGTTGAAGCATTTGCGGGAGCGCGTCAACGAGTTGGAAACCCAACTGAAGGCCGCTTGATGCGACCTGCCGGCGAGGCTGCCGTCCGCGGTCGATGGAGTCGCTGAATCTATAGACCAGTTCTGGCAGCGGGTCGCGCAGACGAAGCTGGAGCTGGAGGCGAGACAGCGCGCGGTCGCTGAAAATTGGATGCCGGGCCTGTTGCAGGCGCAGCTGCGATCAGCCAAAGGATTCGAGAAGCTGCTCATCAAGCGACGCTTCGACTCATCAGAAATGGACTCTTCCACCAGTGCACAATCGCAGCGCAAGCGCGTCCGACGCAGCGCACAAGACAACGAAAGCGCCGTGTTCGAGTCGCTTGTAGCGGCGTTCGACGCGCGGGATCCGTTGCTGGACGCCGCTTGCCGAGTACGGTCACTCGCACCGACGAGAAACGTTCCAGGACGCCCATTACGCGATGGACCGGGCAATGGAGCATCGTGTCTGGAGTTTGTCACGTCGAATGTGGTGCCTGCCGCTCACGTACGAGCTCACATGCGACGTGGCGTGGCGCGCGCTGCAGTCGCCCACGGCCCGCTCGAGAACCAAGTGGTCAAGACGACCGACGATCTGGTCAAGGCGCTGTTCACTGTGCCCACCAAGCTGTGCTGCTCGGAGGTGGCGTCGCGTCGCACGCCAGGTTTGTCGCGCGCAAGAGTATTGAACTCGACCGACTCGTGGTCGTCTGGGCCGTGACGTCGACCATTCAAAGCGGAGTGCTCTCGAACCACCGCGTGGATCTGATGGAGGAAGGCTGGAGCGTCGTCTCTCGGTTCCCATCTGCGACCACCACCAGTGAAGAGCTGAGTCTGTCGCAGCCGTGCGGAAGGTTGCGTCCGCGCATGGTGGTCCGGTCGGGCAGTAAACTGGACGAGCTTGGTTGTGGGCGTGCTTACGGATGTGCTTTTGGACTGCTACCACGACATGCAACAAGGATTATACGATTTCACAGGACGCCCGCTCTTGGCAGAGGCGACGGAGCGGCGCAAGGAAGCAGCAACAGCATGAAGGCTGGCGCCAGATCAAGGTAAGGCGGGGAGACGTATCGCCATGAATACAGCCAATGCTTGACGATTGCTCCAGTCGATTCCTCCTCGCCTCGTCGGAAGGAGCGAACAGCTCAGGAGATCGTAGAGATTTGAAGGAGAGACCGCGTGGCCTGAACAAAATGCGTAAATTACTCGTTGCACGATACAGAAGCCGTTGTGGTGCGCTCTTGCGATATGTTGCATCGCCGCCGGGATCGTCAGAGAGCCCGACTATCGCCGTCGGTAGTAGGGTTTCGTGCTGGTCGCAGAGCCGCATTCAGCGGATACGGAGAATCCTCGCGGTTGGTGGTTCGTCTTTGTCGCCATGTTCCTTGATCTACAGGTTGTTGCCGACCACGTGGTTGCTCCGAACTCCGCGTCGTGACCATCCAGTTGACGAAGCAGCTCGACATGCTCCTCTTCTGTCGCGACGTTCTCGAGATTATCGGGCATATTTCGGGTTTCAGACATAAGAGACTCGGACATCGTCTCAGTTTTGGCGTCGTCCATACTGGAATTGGCCAGATTTGCGAGGCCACCACTACCGTAGCTGCCTCATCCCCGGCAGCTTTAAGTCAGGGATTAAGTACCTTTACACACGCAGTCTCGGCGCGGATGTTCAGAGATCGGTTCACGCCGTGGCGGCTATACAACAGCGAGTGAATCAAATCACAACTCTGGCCGTGTGGCCACCACGACCCACAGAGGCATCCACCGTGGCGCTCACACTGACTTTAGCTAGTCGCGTCACAAAGCCAGACGAAAAAGACAGCCAGCTCAGTATCGTTGGCGACTGTGGGTTTTTTTCTCTCATTGGATCGAAGAAAAAAGTCAGCTCCTCGACTGCGTCACGGTTGAATGAAGCGCGCGGGCCAGCAGCTCTAGTGCGACGAGCGCTCGCAGCTATTATTGTGGAATTCTGTGGAAGCCACATGAGAAAAAGCGCGACGAGCTCTCGCGGCGCTTTGGGTCATCTCCTTCAGCAGCAAAAAGACAGTCATAAAAGTCAAGCGAGAGTGTACAAAGTTTTCAGGTTCTGAGCGATAGCATTCAACCATCCGACTAATCGCCACTAAATAAAACTGCGGAGCTATCCGAGCGTGCGCTTGCGCCTGGCTCCTTCGAGCTGGACGACCTTGGCGGCGGTCAGCGCCAGTCGCTGCATCGCGCTGTACTGCGACTCGGTCATCTCGCGCGTTTGCTGGTCCACGCAGCAGAGCGAGCCGATCACCGTGTTGTCCTCCGCCAGCAGCGGGAACCCGCAGTAAAAGCGTACGCCCATCTTGGAGTTCTTGGCGATGTGGCTCACGCGGTAGTCGGCCTCTGGATGCGGCACGATCAGCGGCTTGTCGTCCATGATCGTGTGTGTGCAGAACGAGGCCTCGCGCTGGACATGCATGGTGCGGAACACCGGGTTGTTGGCGCCGATCACGCGCTGCTGGTCCGCTGTGATGACCGACACGATGCTGGCCATGGCGCCCATCTCTTTCGCGGCGAGGTCGCAGATGATGTCCAGCTCTTGGCAGTCAAAACTCGAGGCCACGCCCAGGTCGTCGATCACGCGCAGTCGCTGGGCCTCGTTGTCTGGGATTGGGAACGCCGACTCGTTGTGCGGATTGAGCGAGTACACTCGCCCCTGTCGGCTCACGAACGGCGCCTCTTCGTATGGAATCGTCGGGACGGTGAGATCGTCCAGCATGCTGAGAGCGTTGTCGCGGTCGGTATCTGAGGAGGTCGAGTTGGCAGTGGACCTGGAGCTCGAGATCGACAGTGTTTTCGCGCGCTTCTTGTACTCATCCGCACCTTCGGTGCGCTCCTGGTCCAGCACGCACTTGATCACGCTCACCAGCGCCTCTTTCCGTGCCTGAGACGGGGCATTCAGCAATGCGTCGTGCAAAAGAGTCTTGAGGTCTTGGCTTGCGGACCGTCTCTCGCCCGAGGCTGGCACCCGGTCGGGCAGCACGTGGGAACTGTTGAGCGCAGCATCGGTAATATTGGAATAGTCAGCGACGTGGAGTCGCGCCAGGCATGAGTCGCACACGCGCACTTTCTCGACATGCACCAGCTCCGAGCCAACGCGCCGCGTCTCGCGCTCGTACTTGTCCGAGCAGTCGCTGCACACCGTGTGGCCGCACACGCGGCACTGCTTGGCCGCCAGGCGCACGCGCTCGCAGTTAACGCATTTCTTGTGGGCCACCAGCCGCACGCGCTGCTTGTCCACCAGCGCCTGCACGCCCAGCCGGCGGCGCAGCACGAGCTGCGACAGGCGGTCGCAGTTCCTGGCGAGCCGCACGAGCCGCTGCTTGACCGCCTTGGCCGACGCGTCGTGGCGGCCCTTGGGTTGCACAAAGCGGCCAAACACGCGCGGCACATCGTACTCGGCGTAAAAATGCAGCTGCACGCACGCGCCGCGCAGCGTGTCAACTGCGTTGGCGTTCAGCTCGCGACGGTCCACCTCTGTGGCGCTGTAGCCACACACCACGTCGCGAATGCTCTTGCTATTACCTGCAACCATTTTGCTCAGCCGCGCGTGGTCAAACTTGCCGTTGTGTACCTGTTCAGGCTGCAATGTGGTCATCACTTTTTCAAACCGCCTGTGTGGCCTGTCGAAGCGCGTCTCCTCCAGGTAGCACCACGCGTCGTCGCGGCGCAGCCACTTGGCACTGGCAAAGGTGGCCAAGTGCACAGCGAGGCGCGACGCCGACGCTGACGTCGACGCAGCTTGGCTCTCGGGCGTGCCATGGTCGGCTGCTGCGATGTCGGCGACGTACGTGCCGTGCTTGAAGTCGTCGCCGTGGTAGGCCGCCATTCGGTCGCAGAGCTCCTGCTGCGTAGACGCTGATAGCAGCGACGCGATCTCGTGGACGCTGGCGTTGACCACGCCCGTGGCGAACACGTACTGCCCGCTCGACTCGCGGCTGTCTTTAGTGTACACAGAGAAATTCCTGTTGTTCTCAAGCCATTTCCAGCGCAGTGAGCTCGTGTTGACCTCACGCAGGATGCGGCGCCAGTTGATGCGCTGCTTGGTCTCGCGCGCCAGTGACGCGTAGAGGGTGTCGGTCAATTGGGGCGGAAGCGCCGACGATCGAGGCCGCGGGCTTCTCGTGGATTCGCGAGGCATCACTGGCTCGCCCATGGAGAACGAGCGCGTGCAGTATACTGTTCTGGCCCAACGCACGACGGTAGAGAAATTCGGAATGACCGTGTTCCTCAGAGCCTCTCGGGCTCAGAGCCGAGGCTCAGCCACGGATTCCGTGACGGAATGCATGGATAAATCTCTTCTGACAAAGTACTTGCTCCTTTGGTCGGCACTGTCCGTTGAGAAAGTGTGACTGTCCAATTTGGGTGTCTCCAGTGCCACGGCAAGTCGTGCGTCTTGATCAATCACTGGTGGCACTCATCCATGATTTATGATGAGTGCCTGACCGTAAACGTGTGTACGGTTCAAGGGACCAGTTTCGTGCAGACAGGACTGTTTGGCACTGTCCATTTTAGGCAGATCACACGCCCGCGATCTATCCTAGATTCTCTGCTCTGGTGACATCAGAGCAGAGAACATAGGCGGCACCAGAAATTTGCATGTAAAATATAGTAGCAGCGATTGGGCCGACGGGTCTCTGGCCAATTCTGGCGTTTGTACAGGTTCTGGAGTTGCCCTCCGGATCGGAAGGGAACATTTCTCAGGGCGACATTCCACTGACGCACCTCTACTGTCTACGTCTAGAGGAGACGAGGAGTTCATCAGACGACGCGCTGCTCTCCGCCAAGTGGGCAGTCACGTCCCGCATCGCACCTCCACTGGAGACTGCAAGAAGTCCAAGATGCCTTGGTGGCTTCAAAAACCGCTCAAGAGTTGCCAGCGTAGAGCACGAAATGGCGAGGTCGTCTCGCTTCCGCTCAGGGGACGAGCTCGAGCAAGAGAGAGAAAGCTGCGAGACGACAATGTGAAATGCTCACCACTATAGTACTACTGTACCGAGCACGGTGGGGACCCAGAGCCGACGTGCTGATCGTTCGGCTCAATGGAGAGGCGCGTCCAGGCCGCGTGGGGGTGCGTCGGTTGGCGGCGACCGCTCGACGCAACACCGACAGCATTCGAGATCGTGCACTTTTGTTTGTTTGTTCAAAAAGCCATCGAGGTCACGACGCAGTCGTCCTAGGTGCAGCAAGCTTGTATCGATGCCAAGGGCAACATGTACGCAACATAATCAAACCAACGGAAATTCACACTGTCGGCATCATGGCTACAAGTTGCCAGCAGCCTACAATCGAACGGACCCCTCCACTTGGCTCGAATCGCTTTGCTATGAACTTGTAGCCCAACTGTATTGCTATTCATAGGCGCTATCTACAATCGATGGTGTTGGCAGAAGTGTCCCACGTCTATCTTATGAATGGAAGACAACGACGCCGAGCACCAAGCTCAGCCATTGTGAATGTCAGTCTTCTCGAAAAGGCATTGCGCTTCGGCCGGCAACTGCTCTTGGATGACGTGGTTCGCGTCACCATCAATCCATCCAAGCGCTGTCGTCGTCCCACCATTATCACGTCGTCGCTCCACGCGGACAGAGCTACGCGCTGAAAGTGCGGACGACGGCAGTAGTTCCTCGGTGGTTGCGTCCAGCCGCCACGCGCCTTCTCAATTCGTGCTATCTCGATGGCAGTATACGCTCGTGTGGGTAGCCTATGTCGTCATCAGCACGCTGAACGCGGCGCTGGCGCTGGTATTTGCGGGGATCTACTACGCCGCGCTGATCATCCGCGGCGGTTACATGATCGACTCGGTCGGGCTGATCACACTCGACTACATCCCGATCGTCTCTGGCAGCTACGCCGTGCTCGCCGTGTACTTTGGGAAAGTCACATGCCAGGCCATCTTCTCGTCAATCTGCTCTCGGTCGCTCGTTTTCGGCTTCCCGTCACGCTCGTCCCCGGCGCAACCACTCAGACGTTGGCGGCAGCGACTGAACAAGATATTCCCTCGAGACCCGTCGTTTGAGGTCGTGTTCTTGGTGCGAGAAGTCATCGAGGTGCTCACGCAGTCGTATCAAGCATACAAATGCAGCACGCTCATCTCGATGCAGTGGATCAATAACTTTTACGTGGCGACGCTCGCGGTCAACTGCTGGGCCTCGCCGGTCATCCACGCGCGCGCAGGCCACAACCGGTCGCTGCAGCGCTTCCTGTACATTTCCAGCGACATCCTTCTCGATTTTGCATCGACGTTTGTCGTACCGGTCTCCATCATCTTCACGATCGTTCTATCGGCGTTCCAGGACAACCTGGGGAGTATGAGCGGGGACATGGACTACGCGTTCGACGTCCCCATGGACGACGTCAAGTTCAGCAACATGGTCAAGGCCGTGCAGCAAGTGTTTGTCGTCACGTGGCTCGACTTTTTTACCAAAATGCTGCCATTTGTGAGCATGGCCAGCTGCCTAAAACTGATTCAACCCGATCGAAATCGCACGCTGTCGTGGAAACAGAGCCGAGTCTCACGTCGACATCTTGTCGCTGATGTTGCACCAGAAAAGCTGGCCAGCCCAGCGGCCCCTCAACAGCAGCAGCTACCCACGGAGCACCGCAAGATCAACCGATGGACGCTCTTTCCAAAGCGTTCCTGGAAGGTTATGTTCTCGGTCCACACCGTTCACGCGATATTCGCGATATGGGGAGTCTGCATCGTTGTCTTTCATATACAAGCTCACTACGTGGCCACGCTCAATACGGTCACGCACTCGATCGGCTGTAAAACGCGGTCTCAGCCGTGGTTCGTGGAAAAATACTCGTGCACGGTCCTCGAGATCAACTGCCACCGTCGAGGTATCACTGGCGCCGCGGAAGAAATCGCGTCGGCTTTGAGACACGTGGATGCAAAAGGCGTTGGCTCACTGCTCATCAGCCACTGCCCGCGACTCCATATTCCCCCTGAGCTTCAATCGCTCCGCAATCTCATGTGGCTCGAGATATTCAACGTGACGCTGATGCAATGGGACGAAGAATCAGCACTGGTCAACACGAAGCTTCCTGCTCTCCAGTACCTGAATCTCATCCGCGTAAATACATCGGACTTTCCGATGGGTCTCCAGTCCAGCAACTTTCCTTCGCGTCTTCGCGATGTGACCATCACCCTCTCCAACATCACGACACTTCCTTCGGATCTCCACACCAAGTGGAAGCGCATGGTCAATCTGGTGCTCGAGCACAATGGCATGGAATCCATCCCGTCCACGCTGCAAATCATGAATCCGTCTCGCCTCTCGCTGTTCGACAACAAGATCACGGCCATTCCGGACGGTTTCTTCACGCACGACGCTAGCTTTTGGATCCTTTCGATCGCGAAGAACCCAATCACTGAGTGGCCTGCGACTATCGGCACTCTGGATCGGACCTACCTTGTGCTCATGGACTACACAGAGATCCAGGAGCTACCGCGGTGGCTCACGGATGAAGGTGAGCGCCGTGCTAAAACCAACGAGGCCGAACTCACCGTCTCTGCTGGCGGTAGTCGATACTGTCGCACCTACGGCGCGCAGATGGTGGCAGGGCTCAAGATAGTGTGCCGCGAGAAAACGGACATAGAAGTGGAGGCCTACGTGGCGGGCTACTACCAACCAATCCGTGTCCCGTGAGGAATCCTGCCAAGCCTATGCAAAATGAGCAGGAATCCAGTTCGGCTAGATTTATATCTCACACAGTAATTCAACTATCCAAATTGCGGCAGGTAGGTCCGGATTTTTCACGCCAGGCTCGAATGGGGTGTGTTTACATGAAATTGTGCAACAACACTATGTAGTTGTAAATCTACTAGAGTGCCATGCGAATTGTCTCACAGAATAGCAGTGAGGACGGATATTTCGAGGTACGAGCCCTCCATCACACACAAATGCTGATGGAAGTGGTGCTGGCGAAGCACCTCTTGTAATGTGAAGTATCAGACAGTACTGATGATTTGCTCCCACTGTCCGAATTCACTGATGTATCTCAGTATGTGTTGTGAGAGTTACATTGTATGACACGCTCAAAGCGACCACTAGCAAATCACGCCCTCTTCATTTGTTTCCACAGGATGTGAAATAAATCATTCCAAACCCACTTTCATTCACGGGTTCGGGTTTGTTTGCGAGCTGGCCAAACCCTCTCTCTTTCAGCACTGTACTGGGATATTACACAACGTAAATGGGTTTCAACCCAAAATCAAAGTCGACCCGTTGAAGTGAGTGTGCAGAATGTAATTCCATAGTGGCGCGCCATGGGACTTCCCAGCGCGGCCCCAGCCGCCGCAGCGGACTGCGAGAGAGCTCATTCGGTATCTCACCAACTCCCCGGCGCATCGACCGAGCCTTTCCCCGCGACGAACCGCCCCAACGCAGCGCCACAATGGACCAAGCCGTGAGCATTTTGACGTCCATCTACGATGTGTACAAGACCATCAAAGACGGCCAGGACCAGTTCGCGGCCACCTACACGCGCATGAAGGACCTACTAAACCAGTTCCAGGCCATGCAGGACAGTGACACGCTCGTGCAGTCACGGCTGCTGGACAAGTACGTGGTCATCGCGCGCGATTTTCTCAAGTACCTGGACAAGTACAAGAAGCGCAAGTTCCTCAGCAAAGTGATCCACCAGTCTGAGATGCTGGCCGAGATCGACGGGTTCAACCAGGAGCTGGAGGCGCTGTTCCAGCTGTACCACTTGGCCATGGGCTCGCACATCGTCGAGCACTCCAAGGCGCAGAAGGACTCGATGGACGAGCTCGTGCGCGGCATGCGCATCTTGCTGCAGGGCGCCGGTGGAGGCCACGCGCTCAAGACGGAACAGTCCAGCGATGACTTGCTTGCGGGCGTGGACAGTGGCGCGAGTACTGGTCCGATCGCGAAGGCGCAAGCCGACGGTGACCTACAAACGCTGCTCAGTTTGCTCGCGGAGGGTGGCGCTCAGGCGGAGCAGGCCGCGTTTGCTTTGTATGAAGTGGCAGAAGATGAAACCATGCGCGATACAATCGTGCAAGCCAACGCGGTCCCCGTTTTGCTGGACGTGCTCAAGACGGCGGCCAGTGGGAATGCCACCAGGATCCGCGCGGCTCGCACGCTACGTCGCCTCGCGGTGCGCGATGTCCACGAAGTGTTGATCGTCGAGGCGGGAGCGGTCGAGGTGCTCAATAGAATGCTGGAGTCGTCAGAGAGCTCGGAAGACGAGACGACTGCAGCCTGTGCTGCGCTTGCCAACTTGGCCTTCCAAGCCGAGCACAAGCTTATCATGCTCAACACGACGAACCTCATCGCCAACCTGGTCAAGCTTCTTCGATCCGGTTCTGCGTCTCAGAAAAAGCACGCTGCCAACACTGTGCGGGAACTCGCTTCAAACGACGAGTGCTCCGCTGCGATTGAAGCTGCTGGCGGGATCACGACCCTTGTTGATCTGCTCCATATCGGCACGCCGGAGCTTTGTGCGAGCGCCCTCTCAGCGCTATGGAACCTTGCTTCACTGGAGAAGAATCGCACGGAGATTGCTGCTGTTGGTGGTGTCAACGCGGTAGTTGCGCAGATCCGACGAGGCGCGACAGACGACCAGCGACAGCTCGCGGCATCGGCACTTGCGGTCTTGGCTCAGGATGATGCGAACGACACGCTGATCGGCTCTGCTGGGGGTGTCGAGTTGTTGGTCACACTTCTGCAAACGGGGACGGACGGTCAGAAGAACAGTGCTGCCTGGGCGTTAGCCGAGCTCGCGAACGACAAGGACAACGCAAGCGCGATGCTGCGAGCTGGCGTCGCCCCGGCGTTAATAGCTGCATTCCGAAGTGGATCCGACATTCAACGCGCCAAGGCAGGCCTCGCGCTCGTATGGATTGCTGAACTTGCCGACGATATCCCCACTCTGGTGGATGAAGTTGGACCAAGTGGAATCGTGAGTTTGCTTCGTGGGTCGGCCGACCAGCGACAACATGCGGCTAGCATTCTTGCGTGCATGGCAGCCCTCGAGGAGTACCAGACGAAGCTTGGCGAGTTGGGAGCCATTCCTCTCTTGATTGATCTCGCGAAAAACCACACACCCAAGGCTGCCGCTATGAATGCACTGCGAGCTTTAGCGTCAAACAACGAAGTGAACCAGACCAAGATTGGAGAAGCAGGTGGTATCAGTACCATTGTCGGTGTCCTCTCGATGATGAAACACGGCGACACTGAGTGTCAAAATGGCCTCACAGAGGCACTGGAAGCCCTCGCTGCAGTAGCGGAAACTACGGAGCTGCGAATCCAGGTGGTTGATTGCGGCGGCATTCCGATGTTGATCACGGCCATGAAAGAAGGGCACGCGGAGTTGAAGCAAGTTGCCACGCAGCTACTCTCCGATCTGGTCGAGGAAGTACCAGATGACGACGAATCTTCGCTCATTTCGGAGTGCGTGCACGCATTCGTGACAGCATTGTCACTAAATGACGATGACGATGACGACTTCCTCTCGATAGTCTTGGAAGGGCTTATGGAAGTGACGGACCGCGAAGACGGTTGTAAAATCCTCGTCGAGAAGCACGACGGAGTTCGTCTCACCATGGATCTCGCGTCACAAGTCAAGTCCGATGAAATGAAGAAATTCGTGGGGCTCGTACTCGCCAGGATCGCGTCATACGAAGAATATCGGATTGGCATCGCGGATGCCGGTGGGCTCGAATTCTTTAACACGTCTCTGAGCTCAAAGGACGAGGATGTCCAAAGCATGGCGATCTACGGTTTGTCCCAACTATCTTCGTGCCTTAAATTGTGCGATCGGATCGCTGAAACTCGAGGTCTTAACCGTCGCATTGTCAAGCTGCTCAGCACTGCTCTGACGGACGATGCCAAAGAGCGCACAGCTGAGACAATCTCAAATCTTGCTCGCAACGAAGACATCGCCTCCGAGCTGTGCCAGATTCATGGACTGGACGAGCTTGCTGTCTACGTTGAAGAGGGCACTGATCTGCAAGTGGTTCATGCCACGTGTGCGATGAGCAACCTGTCCTGCTTTCCTGACAACGTCGAGGTGCTGACGGAGATTGGCGCGATTGACGCGGCTGTGAACGCGTTTGAGAATGGAAATGACGAGGTTCAGCTTGCGGCGCTGGAGCTGCTGAAGAACATGTCGGCAAATCATGAAGCCGGCGTCAAAATGATCGATTGCGGGGTTGTGGCGACGTGCATTGCTGCCATCCAATCCGAAACCAAGCAGTGGCGAATCCTTGGACTTGACGTTCTTGTCAACATCAACATTCAAGAAGATGCCGAATCGGAGTCGGAGAGCGACAGCGAAGACGAAAACGAAGACTCTGACGGCTACAGCGACGATGATGGTGATGGCGATGACGATGATGATGACGACGATGATGACGAAGACGAAGACGATGATGAAGGCTCTGAGTCTGTCGAGGCTCAAGTAGTAGAAGCTGGTGGTGTGGACTCGCTGTTGGAGTTGCTGGAAGAGCTCGAGATAGGCGATCGCGTGGGACTTCTGTGTCTTCTCGGTGAAATCGCCAAAGAAGATGAGCCGTCAAAACGAAAGATCGGAGGAAGCATGCGCTTGCTCGTCGAGATTCTACGCGACGGAACGGATGAAGAGCAGATCCAGTCGCTCGATACGATTGGGTATGTGGTCCGCGAGTCCAAGCGGAACGCTGCAGCAGCGATTCGTGCTCGAGTGGTGGAGGCGGTGATCAAGATGTTAGGCACCAATCCCAACCACGACGATTTGTTCACGTACACGGACGACTTGGTCGGTGAATTCAGGCGCATCAAGAGCACCGAGTGCGCCACTGCTGTGAAGAAGCTTGTGGAGCACCTGCTGACCGTGGCCGTGACTGATAGCGCTGAGCAGGGTGAGTTCGCTCTGAAGCTGCTCAAGCAAATGCTCAAGTACAGCGGCTACACCAAGACGTTTGTGGACGTGGGGGCCATCAAGCTGGCCGTGGATGTCTTGGAACAATTGGTGAAGGCGGGTGAGCCCACGCGGACTTCTCCGATGGAGCACGCGGCGTGGATTTTGCGTCGAATTTCGGATACGAAGTTCTGCGCGAAGCTTGTCGACGAAGGTGTTGCCGGTCTACTGCTTGCTCTAGTCGTCGACGCGCCAGGCGAGACAAAGACCGATATTGCGCGCATCCTGGAAAAGATCGCCGAGCACGACTCGAACCAAGTTGAAGTGTTCGGGTCATCGGAAAACTTCCACGTGTTTGTCGACATGGTCCGCGAAGGCAGTATCCAAGAGAAAGCTGCTGGTGCAGGAATCCTGTCGCTCGTGCTTGATGACGACGTGTCGGTGATGGATGACGTACCCTACACGGAGCTCCTCGATGCATGTGCGTCGATGATCGCGTCCAAAGACGAAGTCATCCGATCGAAAGGGATGGGGTTGATCGTCAGCTTCACGCAAGACGAGGATGCGATCAACGATATTGTGAAGCACAAGTCGTTGCTTAAGTTGACCGTGCAGCTGATCAAGGACACCAAGTTCGACTCGACTTCGACGGCCATCGACGCGGCTGTGCGAATGGCGGTGGAGCCTGCCGCGCAGAGCTTCCTCGCCAGTGCGCGTTTGCATCCTCGCCTCAAAGAACTCAAGAGCAACTACGGAGATGACGACGAGCTGATGGAGTCCGTGTCGGAACTGTGCAAGATCCTCTTTGCGCCGGCAGCGTAGGACGAGTAAGTATCTCACATTGAATGACATGCCACCTTTTTGGGAAACCATTTCTTGCTTGATTCGGCAAATACTAACCCGACATTGCGAAGCAATTGAAACCCAAGTCGCAAAGGGAAAGAAACAACAGTACTGTGCGGTGCTACGAAAAAGAACGCCAGGTTCTTCATTTTCTTCTAGCCTGCCGCCGCCCGCAGCGTCGCAAGGGCACTCGTGGTGCCTCTGACAACCCGCTCGTTGTCCCAGTCCGTGGCCTGGAGGGCTAACAATCGCATTTCAGCATGGGGTAGCGAAATAGGCTCGCTTGACTGCGTGATTTGCCATGGCATCAACTGCGCAAAGAGCGGAGATCCGCCACTCGGCTCTCGTCGACAAGCAGCTGGATAGCGTGCTCAAGAATCGGTTATGTGGCGCACCACGACTGGCTGACTGCTCCGCGTGCTGTCAGCGAGGCTCGTGATGAAAGCGTAGCGCTTGGCTCTGTGACTCGCATTAATCAAAGTGATCGACGAGTCGATGTGCGAGAGTTGAGCGTAGCGCCTTCTTTGACCAGTTCAATCAGCGACGTGCGCCTCCTCATCAACGTCCGAACAACTTCAGAATATCGGCTTGTGGGCTCACGATTGTTCGTCGGTACATCGCAGGCGGCCAGTGCATTGTGGTTGAGCCACCGTTTTGCTGCGTCGTCGCCGACAAGGTCATCGCATCAAGTATGAGATGGAGCGCAGTGGACGCAGGTCGACCAACTAGATCATGTTGCCGTCGCGGATCGTAAACCTGGCGGCGTAGACGGTCACGAACAGCGCGCTGAGCACACCTTCTGAAGAAGCTCACGACCACGAAGGAGAGGCAGAAGTCGAATGGTGCTGGACTATTGTGGAGGCTATATACACGATGGGGCCACCAGGTATACTGAACCACTCAACGTCTCGGTTAGTACAGTTTCGTGGTCAACTAGCATTCGTGGTATTTCTGGGATGTACTTTCGTTTTGGGACAACATCCCAGGCCTGCACTTGTCGGACAAGACAGAGCACCCCTGGAAATGGGGCGGAGTTATATTGAGGATCGGCTCTGCGCAGCAAGTGCCTGACAGATGCTGATTCGCGGCTGTGGGTAATGATCAATCGATCGGAGGCAGTGAAACTCGACTGCATTACAACACTATCGGACACAAAGCCAAGTCCGTCACTGGAACTCTCGAGCTTTCGCGCTGTAAGCAGATTTGTTCCACCAGAGCCAATGGCCGAGTCGTTCGTCGATATGGGGAGGCTCTGCACAGCCTGACGTGGAGAAGCTCGAACTACCCGGTCAGGCCGCTGCCTCTCCTAGAGTCTTGCTGTTCCGAAGCATCGACACACGAACGCAGAGCCATGACGGGGCAAGCGCGAGTGCGACCATCGTGCCTGTCATTGCAGCCACAGAGAAGCCATTGACTGGACGAGACACCGCCAGTGAAACGGAAAGCAGCCTCACCGGCATCAAACGCGCATCGATGTAGTCGCCACTCTCGGGTTTCGGCACGAAAGCCATGAGTCGGAACGGCATGTTCGCCACGGCCATCTATGTGTTCCTCGCGACGCTGCTGACGATCAGCACGTACGGACTCGACACGATGGCCAACCTGCCCATCGACTTGGGGGTCGTCGAGCAGGCATGGGACCACGACGTTTTCGACATCCCGATCACCACGTTCATGCAAGGCTCGACAACCATCAAGGACACCCAGGCCAAGGTGCTGAATCAGCTGCTCGCCTACGGTACGCAGTCGCTCTCGGATCTTCAGTACGACACGTGTAGCGTGCGCGACGGGGCGTGCGCCGACAACGTGCGGCCCAACACGGAGCGAGTGCTCTACGCGCTCGCCAACTCGTTCTCGCTCATTCCGGGCTTTGAGGTCCCGGCGTTCACATCGTCGCCCGACACGATCGAGCTTCAGTACATCAACACACTCTCTGGGTACAACTTCCCGGTGGTGCAGTACTACATGCCAGGTAACCCGGATGCGTTCATGTGTAGCGTGCGCCACAACAGATATCGGGTGGCGCAAGAGGCCGAAGCAGAGGGCGAGATCGACAGCGTCGCGATCTGCTCCGAGCGCGCGTACGACCCAGACTGGCAGTGCGAGAACGAGGTCGCAAAGGACGTAGTCACCTATATCATAAAGGTCAAGCTGGGCGTAGCCACGTACTTGGGTGCCACCGTCCGTAGCGAACTGTACTACAAGCCGGGCATCATTACCAAGCTCACAGGCAGTGCTCAGGGCACGGGACTGCTCTCAGTTGTGGTGGGCATCGACGAGTTCAACGGCGGGATCATCCAGTCCAGCGCGCCGTGGGACATGACGCTGGCGTATCTGTGCAAGGGAACGTTCGGCGCGGCCACGTACACGGGGATGCGCTGGCAAGGCCAGGACATCGTGTCAATGACCTGGACGGCGTCGTCGCTCATGGTCACCAACGCGTTCGTGTTCTGGTCCGTCACCGTGTCGCTCGCGGTGATTCAATTTATGTTCCTGCGCGGGAGCAGCGTGTGCGCGGTGCCGGTCAACTTGGCCAAAACCCTGATCGGGTCGGCCATCTTGGGCTTTGCCTGGTACACAAACTACAGCGTGCAGGTTCTCACCACGTAACTGAACTTCAACAAAGTGACCAGTTTCGATGCCACGTCATACCGGCTGTGCGGGCCTATCATGTTCTCGTCGGTCACCGCGATCATGAGCGGCACGGCGATCCAAATGTTCTTCAACCCGCAGCTCGTCGCTCCGCCAACTCTAACGGTCGTTAGTCTGGTCAACTGGGTGGTCGTGTTGATTCTGGAGGCGTCCGTGTTTCCAATGCAGTCGGTCATGCTATCACGTGCCTGTGGACTCGCGTCCTCGACGACGTGCTCATTCTACTCAGCAATTGAGCACACCTACTACTACCTCTCTCCGATCATTGGCGCCTGTGCAGTCACACTAGGCATTGCGGCCGTGTTTTGTTCCAGCACCACGCGCTCAAAGGGCCCAACCTGCCAGCCACAAACAGCGTGCTTCAGCTCTTCCGGTCCAAGACCCTGTGGCTGCTGGCCACGGGCGGCGCTGGTGGCTGCCTCATCAAAGCGCCTGACGTTTAGTAGATGCAGGCATCTTGCTGGAGGATGAATCTTGTGCGGATCTCCAGCACGTGCCTAGTGCGCTTGTGCGTGTTCAAGTAAGTGATTATCTATCAGCTGCTACCGCCTGTGTTCGCGCGCGCGCTGAGAACGCCGTGGGCGTGACGCTCGTGATCAAAGCCAAAGACGACCGCGTACTCCAATCCTTCGCATTTCTCGAGCTTAAAAACATAAAGATTGGCGCGAGCAAGTGTCAGCCGCCCCAGTACTATGCGTAGCAAAACGGTGATGGAAACGCACTGAATGTTTCTTTGAGGTTTTGGATTGTCACTTCGAATGTGACAACATCTCACGCATGCACGCTTCGAATCGTCAAAATGCAAGTACGAGAGGGTCTGCGGACTTCGGATCGGTCAGAAAGAAACGGTATTCAGATAGCCGACTACAGGAGCGGCATCAGCATTGGCATTGGATATGCTAGACTTCAGCGATGCAAAATTGCATGTCATTAAGGAGGAGTTACATCAAAGTTTGTTGCTTGGTACGGCACGAGAAAGATACTGCTAGGTGACTAGACTGAAATGAGGCAGGCACTGATGTCCACTGCGGGACATGAAATCGAGCTCAAAACGAGTGGAAACTCGTTTAGACGCTGTTGACCGCGGCGAGCACGTTGATGCGACCGTAGCCGTACTGGTTGTTCGGGATGCGGCTGTCGGCGGTGCTGCCGCACGTGTAGCCGCTTGCCGGCAGGCTGCGCGCCGTGGTGGCCGTGAGCGCCGTCCGGACCTGCGCGAACGTGAGCGACGGCTTGTAGCTCAGCAGCAGCGCGACCGCGCCAGCGACATGCGGCGTGGCCATCGAGGTGCCCGAGATCGAGTTGTACGCCGAGGTGCCGGTGTTCCACGTCGAGCGGACCGAGACGCCCGGCGCCGAGACCTCCGGCTTGACGAGGCCGCCGACCGACGGGCCCTTGCTGCTGAACGACGCGAGTTTATCCGAGCTGTCCGTGGCGCCGACCGCGATCACGTCAGCATTGTCGCCCGGCGAGTTGGCCGTGCGGCACGCTGGGCCCGAGTTGCCGAGCGCGAACACCGGGATGATACCGGCCGTGCGCCAGGCGTTGATCGCGCTGTTGTAGACAGTGCTACCCTGGCCGCCGCCCCACGAGTTGCTGACGAGGCGCGGCGCCTTGGTGCAGTCTCTGGACGTACCGGCCGGGTTGGTCGGGCAGGTCATGAACTGGAAGCACGCGAGCAGGTCCGACTGCGGGCAGTTGGCGCTGCGGCAGCCCTTGCAAGAGATCCACTTGGATCCGGGAGCGACACCGACGCCGCCAGCACCCACAATGGTGCCGATCGTGTGCGTACCGTGGCCGTTGTTGTCGTACGGCGCCGTGCGGCGAGCCTCCGGGTCGTACCACGAGAAGCCGTCGTTCTTGTAGCTCGAGCTGAGAGCCGTGTGCGTCGCAAGCGCGCCAGAGTCGATGTGACCGACCGTGATGCCCTGGCCCGTGTATCCCTTGGCCCACACCTCCGGCGCGCCGATCTTGGTCACACCGTACTCGTTCGCAAGCAGGCCAATGGTGCCTGTAGTGTTAGCAGCAGTCGCCGAGATCGGCTCGAGCTGGATCACTTCCTCCTCCGTGATCTCCGAGATCGACTGGAGCGACGCCAACTTCTCGATCAGCTCGATCGTAGCGCCCTCAATGTAGATCTGGTTGGTCAGCCAGAAGCTCTCGGTGCGCGTGAAGAGCGAGCCCGACTCCTGCGCGAGGAGGCCAGCGACCTCGGTCTGCGTCGACGCGGCGTTGCTCTCAAGCGAGGTCACGAGGCTTTCGATCTTCTGGTCACGCGACGGGAAGTTAGACTCCTTGACAGCGTTCACGATCTTGTCCGTGCCGGCCTTGAGCGTCACAAAGATGTTGACACTGCCCTGGCTGCGCAGCGTGCGGTGGACCGCCGGGTGGATACGCGGCAGGTCCGCGGCGGCGACGCTGGCGACGGCGAACGCGGCGATGGCGATGATGGAGGCGAACTTCATGGCTGGTTGGCTGGTCGGCTGGTTGGCTGGTGGAGCTGCTTGTGCGATGCTTGGCAAATTGCAGAGTGAGAATGTGAGGATGACCCCAATGCGACCCGTGCTTCCAGCACAGTCTCTAGATCCGCTAGATGCTGCTGGATGGGATTCTCCTAGGTTCGGTGGTCTGCCATAGTGATGGTTGCTATCATCGCACTGCACGCACACTTGAAGATGGCCTGAACTCGCTTCAATTCTGGCTAGCGCCAGTCTGATTCCGACTGAAGAGGCGCATGGCATCCCCAATGGGAATACCTCATGGCTCAGTCTGGCGTCTAGTATGTCAAGGATTCGATTGATGGCATCTGCCAGTCTCAGAAGCTGACCTTCAAGCTATTCGCCTAGTCGAGGATCAGCAGGATTGTTGTGGTATGCCCCGTTTATGTCGGATTAGACACGACCTGGTATTCGAAATGTAAAATGTGCAATTTTTTTGAATCAATTGCGAAGAAGCACGATGGCGGCCGACATCTAAATATGTGAAGCCTTCTGATTAGACGCCCGCATCACTCAGTGATGTGCAATATTCGTGGTGGGGGGCCGCCACCACTGGTGGCTAATAGTGCTAATTCATAGCACGGCAACAATGTCGATTCGAGATTGCGTCATTCTCGACCGATCGCGCAAGCGGATCGGCGCTTCAATATCGCGCGGGGGCCCGATTCGATTGCTTGCACGCTATGGCCCCACCGAAGTGGCAACGATATCTGTGGGAACAATTTGAAAAGTGTTCAAAATGTGGAGATCGCCCTGTGTTGACAACACGTGTGTACAGTACAACGTGTACTCCGTCGTGCCAATTGGAGCAAAATTGCCGGCTATCCCAATGCCGCTCCAAGCTAGACACTTTCCACAGCCAGACAACTTCTCAAGTGATTCATGATATAGACGTTGGGCCATTTAACTTATCGCGCTTTGCTGGTCCTCTAGTGAGAATTGTAGGCATTGGTATCAAAAGCTGAACTATTCATAGAAAGGGTGCGGAAAGTGCGCTTGGTTTTGATGAGCAAGCTGCACACTGTGCGGTCGGACTATCCTCATCTTGAAGTCACTATTCTAATACTGAACGATGAGCTCTGCTTAGTGGTGCCACTACTGGTGGTGCACACTATGCGAGTGATTAACGGAGATACGGTCTGAGCAAAGATCGTGTCCATCACGCTGGCGCAACTTGGACCCTTGGTTCAATTTGTGGAAATTACAAAACTAATTTGGCTTATGACCATGTTTGGTGTTGAAGTGAGTGCGGTGTCGGCTCAAGGACTGTAGATGCTATCGTAGCGTACAGCTGTGCACCAACCGCACACGCGTAAGGCACTTCGTCCATACTGTTTTGTTCACTCGTTGCGCCACAGAAGAAACTTGGGTCATTGAAATGGCTTATATATCCCCGTGCGCCACGCGCCAATCGCACTGTTGAAACGATGATACTATGGGTGGGTGCCGTTGCGGCAATTATCATACGACGCCGAGCAGCGAGCATGCGAAACACTCGAATTCTGGAGTGTTTTGGATTTTTTCAAATCAAAACTTTGCGGACCTCACGCCGTTTGGCTCGTTTATGTGTGACTTGTGTTTTGAGACTGCGGCTGTAATCAGATACAGTTCGGTAAATATTTCTGGCCTGTCCGCCAAAATACTGTTCTCACGGAAGTCTGCGCAAGTCGCACAAGAACGGAGGCGATGCTATTATAAATAATAGCATCGCTTCCATTGCTGTGCGACTTGCTATCATAACAGAACGATGGCCTGCTGGCAACTTGCAACCTACGTGACTCGTTATTACTACACTAGATCTTCTCTATTCGAATAGCTTTCACGAAGAACAAGAAAACGGAATACTGGGCAGAAACTTCCCCAAACTCTTCATGCGCATTGGGTCAATGATGTTGTCTGCCCGCGAAATATTCTCTGTGCTGTCTCCATGGGAAGTCAGACATGGAAACTCACTCAGCGAACTTCTCTGATAAGATACGCCTAAGATACGAGGTGAGCACGCAAATGGAATGAGCATCAGTCCTTCAGCGAAGGGAATGGAGCATACATTGGCGGGAAGTGTCTGCTGGATGTCTGGACTCACTACGAATACTCGGACAAATGCGTCCTGCTTCCGAAAAGACATCATCGTTCAATATTGCTCATCAATCCCGCCACCTTCGTTCCCATCTTGAACGAACATGAGCTGGAGCCACCGAGCAAACCGTCAAGCTGGAGGCTCAGGAACAATTGGTTGGCATGCGGGTCGCTGAGGCAACTGCGTTATTGTTTCTGTTGGTCATGCACTTCCTCGAGATCGAAATTGCTCGGTACAGACAAGCCCATGCGCTGACATCGTTCTTTCGCCGAGGTTACCCGACTCCAATCTGACTACAATGAAACAGCATAGACTGCTACCGTGGCAGTGTACTGTGAAAAACCCTTCGATTGCTCCAATGATGTCCCGTCCTCCGTAGAGCACTGCGCAGAGCGGCCAATCCACGTTAGCAATCCGCTGTAGGCGCGCTTCGTACTGATTCTGCGTCTTTCTGTGTGTCGCAGTCCTTTCGTGGTAGTCGACGCGTTCCGCCATCTCGATCGAGAAAAACAGAATATTCAATTAGGTAAGAGGCCTGCGAAAGCTATTTTGTGTGGTCACTGCACGATAATTAGCTATTTCTAATGGATTTCTCGCATATAGGTAGTCACAAGGACGCATCGTATGCAGGTAATACGTCCGGCGCGGCGCAGCACCCACGGCTATTTGTGACTTTGAAGTGGCTCGTCAGTTGGCCAAGCGCGCAGCACGTACAATAACATGATGCCGCGGCGTCAGAGCAGATCGACCCAGGGAGTTCGTAGTGGCCGCAAACGCGGCGACGAACGATGCAAACTGCCAAACCAAAGACTGCACTGGACGCAACGAGAAGGCTGTACGCAACGATAGTGCAGGGTGACGTGAATCTCGACGAATCGTCTCCAAGTCGGATGCGTAGTGTAGCGACACTTGCAATGCGAGGCGCACTGTTTGCACGATCAGGAACAGCACGAGTGTCTTGGTGTAGCCCCACAAGCTAGTGCGCGCGGCGATTTGAGCAATCGACACAAATGGACACAGCAGCGGAGACCGCACGTGGTAACACAGCCCGCGCCGCCGTCGCCGCTGCCACACAAGCCGCCGCAGAGTCCGGACCGCCAGGCGTCGCGCTGGATCGTAGCGCGCTCCTGGGCGACGCTCTGCACGATAATACGCACGCTGTGGGTCGCATCCACGAGTCTAGTATAGCACTCTGCGGACATGGACTGTGTTCTTGGGGGGGTGACTGAAGCGATGGAGAGTTTGGCAATCTTCTATCAGGACCGATCAGTTGGTGGGGATGGCAACCCATTTTGGGTGAGCTCTTCCTACCCACAGATCTGCATTCTGTAAATCTGCAAACTCCATTTTGTTCTTGGGTCCACGAACTGAGTTTGAAAACGAAGTCTAATTCTAATATTTTGATAAAATCATTTACTGTCAAGTCGAACAGGGTGAGTGCTGGTCGAAATCTTCAGTCTGACACAAACAATTGGGTACACCACGAACTAACCTAGACTAGACTCTTTAGACGCCGCGTGTACAGCAAACGATGACGTTTCAATAAAAGATCGTGAAAGGGCGCCGGCCATTGTGCCAAAGCAAGAGCTCCTCGGTAAGCATGGCCGAGTCCAAGGATGGCGGCTTCTTCACGTCTTCCAAGCGCGACACGAGCGAGCTGAAGGACCGCACAAGTAGCAGAGGCAGCGACGAAACTGACAGCAAGGCGGTCAAGCAGAGCGACCTGGACATGGACGAGGAGGACGTGCTCGACGACGACGCCAAGCCACCTCGGCGCGCGAGCGTGGGCTGGGGATCCACGAGCCCCGGCCAAGGGGCAGCCGACGAAAAGCAGGCAAATGGCGTTGCTACCACTGTGTCTACAACGACCTCTGGATCGGAGACCAAGCGAGTGAGCCGTCGACGAAAAGGTGGCGAAGGCGCTGGAGCCTCGGACGGCAAACCGCCCAAAAATCGTCACTTTGATGATGATCACGACTCTACAGGTTGGGTGCTTGACGTGGTTTGGTGTATTGTTTGGTCTGCGTCTTCGTTGCTGATTAGGGAGTGGTTTCCGCAGAGATCGTTGAGATTCCTGACCTGGAGGAAGAAGAGCGGGAGCCGGATATCATCACCCAGGGTTTGTAGCTTGCTCGGATGTGGTGCTGAGTAGCGGTCGCTAAAAGCTATCGCTTGCTCGTAGTTGCTGAGGCGCCTCGCAACACGACACGGGCAGTGCAGAGCCTCAAAGAGCTCGATCGAGACATCAAGTTTTCTCTACCAAGTTCTGCGGTGAGTTCGCTACAGCTCCGCAGCTGAGTGCTCTAGTTGTTCCTGACTTCCTCACTTGCTTGGTGTGCCGCAGTCACTCGGTGTCGACCTTTCGCTACTCGCGAGCGTGTTATGCCCAGAAAAGGCGGTGCGCTTTGTGGCTTTTTGTGGCTTTCACTTCGTTGCGTGTGATCGTACTCATTCTCCAACTAATCTGTGTGCAGGTGATTGAATCCGACGACCTCTGGAACTTTGATAGCTTGCTCAATGAAGTCTCCCAGGAAATCCAAAAGGACCTAGACGAGAAAGAGGAAATGGTTAAAGCCGATGGCGCGTAAATCCTGCGTCCGCAACTTCTCATGCACACGCATATCTGCTTTCTATAATGAGTATTGCTCTCGTCCTGACTGTGGCACCGAGTGATTGCGTCGATTTGAATTATTTTCCTTTGTGCACGACAAACTTGTACTCGACAGAGTACACGCCGACAGACTGCTCGCCTTCTTCGTCGTAGTCGGCCCAGTCTTCGACAAGGTCGACGTCTTCAAACTTGGCCTTGCCGCCAGCGGACGTGACGGTGTAGCCACTGCCCACGTGCCACGCGTACGGTTCAATGCCGCGGCACTCAAAGCCCACGAACGGCACGAACTCGCCCGAGTCTTCGCCTGTGACCGTGCGCGTAAGCTTCTTGACGTCGCGCACGACTGTGAGCTGCGACTGCTTCTTGGCGCCGGGCCACTTGAGCAGAAAGTGGACCTCGCCGCGGCTGCCGTCGACCTCGAGCAGCTGCTCGTCCGAGACGACGACAGCCTCGCGGATCACGTCGCCCGTGGGCTCCTTCACGTCGATGCACCAGCGGTGAAGGGGCGGCGCCTCGAGCTTGTCCACGTTCTCCAGGTCGGCCTTCACATACAGCACAAACAGCGTCATCACGGCTCGGTCTGTTCGTTCTGTTCACTTGTGGTTGTCATTAGAGTACCACAAAAGAAAATGTCACTCAAGTGAATATTTTGTCACTGAAACCTCGAATTTGAGGTTAAATGGTACAGTTTGATGTGGTTGGTTGGCTGGTTCGAATGGATCGAAAAGGCACAGTGAGCAATAATGGCGAAAGTGGCAGCGGCGGCGCAGGCCACCAAGGCGCAGCAGCGCGCGGAGAATAGCGACAATGAAGAGCAGCTTCATGAGGAACAGGAGGAGACGCAGCAGGAGGTAGTGAGCGGTAGTGAGGAGGAGAATGACGCCGACAGCGACGACGAAGGCGACGACAATGACGACGAGGAGCCTGTCGACGACGATGACGACGCTGGTGATGCGGACGAATTCCCAGCTGACGACGGTAGCGGCGAAGAGGAGGAGGAGCTGGAAGCCGTCGGCTTTGGCGATGCTATGAGCAAGATTCTGCAGCAGAACGTTGGCGAGGACGCTCAGCCGATTCTTGCCAAGCGAACGACCGCGCGCATGCGCGAGATCCTGAACGAAAAGAAGGAGACCAAGAAGGACCGCGTCGGTGCCGCGGAGAAGCGCGCTAAGGAGCGTAAGGATAACGTTGTGCCCAGCCATGCGACTGCGACCAAGGACCGACAGTTGCGAAAGATCGCCACCAAGGGAGTGGTGGCGCTCTTCAACGCCATCGCGAAGCACCAGCACCAGGCAGGCAAGGTCGCCGACAAGGACGACAAGAAAGGTACGGTACAGTATCTTGAGATGCACTCCTGACCGTGAAGCTGACGGGGTTTTCGCTTTGTATTGTGGGCTTGTGTAGTTAAAGAGCTCTCCAAAGAGAATTTCTTGGGCTTGCTCAAGGGTGCAGCTCAGAAGGACAAGCAAGCGCCGGCGACGACGACGACCGAGGCGACCAAGAGCTCGTGGTCGGTGCTACAGGACGATTACATGATGGGTGCCAAGCTCAAAGACTGGGATGCCACGCACAACAACGACGCCAGCCGTACACGACGACGCGGCAACGACAACGCCGGCGATGAAAGTGATCCGGAGGCCGCTGAGGAGACGGCGTGGAAGCAGGTCGGCGCGATCGACAGCGACGATGAAGGCGCTGCCAAGACGAAGGCATCGTCTTCCAAGCGGAAGAGCAATACGAACGCATCCTCCACACAAAAGAAGAAGGTCAAGCGTTCATAACCTAGCAGTCCACAGCATAGTAATACCCAGTCCCATATTAGAGTTCAACTTTGTGGCAGCACTGTATCACGTGCGACAGGTCATCCTGGGGAAAACCTTTTCAAACCAATCTTTTCGTACGATCTGATTGTAGCGGGTATGCGATAGCCGAAGCCTTCAGCTAGAACAAGTGCGCGCGGAAACCTTTCTCACGCCAACGCAACGACTGACAGCCAAACAGGATCACTTTCCACTGCCACTGCAAGCTTTCTCGCGCGATATCTCCACTCGCCGCGGGTGTCACAGAGTTCAAGTGCATTCATCGCGTAGCTAACGCGTCCAGCAATCGGAAACAGTGCCGCGGGCTTGGTAGAGGCTCGTACTAGCATCGCCATTGGCTCCGGAACCAAGCGAAGTCGGCGCGGAACCCGCAGTGGGTTGACATCCAGGATGCACGCGGCGCGACTGGTCGAATACTCGGACAGCGAAGAGGACGAGGAGCATGAATGGCGCGAGTACCACCGCCAGCGCAGCATGCTGCGCATGCCCAGGACCACGACCACCGCTACCACGGGTGCAAGTGCAACCACCAACTCCTCCACGGTCGAGCCGCCGCTAGCCTCGACCACGAATGCGAATCTGAATCCGACGCCCGACCGCGATTACGCCTTCACGCCGCGCAAGCGCACGAGTTTCCAGCGCGCGGCAGCCAATGCATCGCCGTACGCGCGCAAATCCACGTCGCCGACGTTTTCTCTTTCGCACCACGAGGACTTTTCGTTTTCGCCGACGGCGTCGCCCATGTCCGACACGGAGACCAAGCCGTCAGCGCCGCAGTACGGATCGTCCCAGTCGATGGATTTGAATGAGGAAGAGGCTTCGGACAAGCCAAGACCGAATAACGGAGCGACGCCGACCTCGAAATCGTTTAAGTTTGGCTCGTACATGGCGACGGAGCCCGCGCAAAACGCCTCGCCGTTTGCCGTAGGGGCGAACAAGACGAACTTTACCGACAGTAAGGCAGCTATGCAGTCGCCGTTCACCTTTGGATCGGTTAAGACAACAGGTTTCGCTGCTGCGCGTCGAAAATCGTTCGTATTCGGCTCATCAGATGCCCCAGATTTTGACTCTCTGGGGAACAATTTGAGTCCCGAATCGCTGTTTGGTAGTGCCAAAAGTTCTCGTCGAAGTGCATCGCTACGCGCTAATGGCAAGACTCCGAAGCGACAAAAAGACCTCCACCGCGCTGCCAAAAGACGCGTCAGTGCTGGCTCTGCAAGAAGCGGATTGCCCGGTTTTGGCGAATCACCAGCGAGTACGACTTCAACGCCACCCTCCTCCTTTTCTCCATTTGCGTTTGGAGTAGATGGGAGATCTCCCGGACACGACGGGGAGGCGAAACCATTCGGTCGTACGATGCTAAGTCCGATGGATATCGAGATGGATGAGAATAGTTCGACGACGACGTCGGCGTTCCAGTTTGGCGTTACCGCGCCCAAAAAATCCAACCGGTTCACGTTCAAGTCGACTTCTAATGGTGCCAACACAAAAGCCAGTGGATCTGAACGCAAAGGACTTGCTGGAGTCACACCGGAGACGAACGTGTTTCAGGTTGGTAAGACACCGTCGTTCCACAAGTCAAACTACGAGACATCGGAGCCCCCAAACGTTGAAGCTAACACCGGCTTCGGGTTCGTAGCATCGAGCGAGCTTCCAGAGAGACCTCGAACTACAGGCAATCCGTCAAGTGCAGCGCCGTTTCGATTTGGTAGCTCATCCTCAACCACCGGTGCGAGTCCGTTTGGTGATAATGCACCGCCACCAGTCCAGTCAAGATCAAGCTCCTTCTCCTTCGAGGCCGCATTCAAGGAATACGATGCCAAATCGACCGCGTCGAACGTCTCGAACGGGGCGAGGTTCAAGTTTCCCGATGGAACCAGTTCCGTCTCATTGAGTAGAGAGAATGCCACTGATCGGGAGAGTTTGGAAGCCCGCCTTGCCCGACGAAGACGAGCCCGTGAGTCTAAGAGCGGCCAAAATTATCAACTTCCTCCAGCTTCAGCACGATCATTTGTTGCACCGAAGTCTCTGTTTCAACCTTTTGGTGATGTAGTTACAAGCACGCACGACGACGTATACGGTGTTCCTCCTGTCCAAGCTTCAAATCCTAGTGATAAGATCAAGTTTGCAGCTCCAGAAAACAGCTTGCCGTCCAGCTTTGGCCAACCAGACATAACAGTGAAGACGAATGTGTTTCAAAATCTAAACACTTCGAGCGCGAATCTTCGGACAAACTCGGCTGCTGCTGCACAGCCTACAAATCCCTTGGCTCCGACAGGCACGTCAGCTTTCAGTAATGCGCATTCCAATCGAGGAGGAGAATTTTCATTTACTTCAACGACCATGGGCGAACCAGAGCCAAGCCCTCCTCCACCTGTCGACAACTTGAAATCCAACTTCGACGGATTCAACATTGGAGCGACCCCGAAAGCTATGAAACCAAAGTCGAGGAAGTTCAAGGTTTCAGCTCCGAATTCAACGCACCCCGGTCGAGTGGCACCAGCGAACCAAAAGTCCGATCCCAATGAAAGGTGGTCGTTCACAATATCTGACAATGGTGCGACAGGCTCCAGTAGAAATGGTATTGTGTCGACACCTCCCGCGGATCCCTTTCTTACTCCGATTTTCGGCCAAAAGTGGAACCGTCATATGAACCAGCCGATGTCGGACGTGCAGCCACAAAGTGTGTTCACCAAGCAGCCAAGTACAGCCACTGGGTCTCCATTCTCGACTGGTATTTCGACGCCCCAGCCGGCTGTCGCCGTGTTTGACGACACCAGGAGTTTTTTTGGAGGATCAAACTCGGTGTTTGCTCAACAAAAGAACGGCTCGTCACACGACCCAAGCCGTTTATCGACGAAGAGTAGCGATGCTTTCAGTGCTCCCAGTGCTGGAGCGACCCCTTTCCTTCCAGGTCGACGCATACTTCGAGCATTTCGACCCACTGAAGCTCGCAAGACGTCGGGAGCCGTAGGGGATAGTGGTCGTGGATCATCGAGTAGCAGCAACGACGAAAGTCATCGTGGGTGGAGTGAGTGGAAGGGCCTTGGTGGGAGCGCCTATACGAAGAGGGCGTATCAAGAAGCTGCAGATTGCTATTTGAACAGCATAATCGTCTTGGAGGAGCTGTTGTTTGACCATCCGGAGCTCAAAACCGACCAGCTGATGAAGGATAAAGCAAAGCTTCACTCGAATCGAGCTGCTGCCCTGATGATGTTGATGCAGCTGACGGACGCGCTGCGAGAATGCCACGTGTCGATAGAAAGTGACCCGTCATACATTCGGGCTTACCTGCGGCTTGGGCGAATTCAAGTAATGCTGGGGGACGTGGTTGGAGCAAAAGAGAGCGCAGTGACAGCGAAGCAATTGCTGGCACTCGATGACTCTGGCAAGCGCAGCGACGCTTCAGATCTCGCAGGTATCAACAAAATTGAGTCGGCTGTCGAGAAATTGGTAAAACTTCGAGGGGAGATCAAGTGGTGCTTGGATGTCCATGACTTCTCCCAAGCGTTGTCTTTTTTACATGAAGCGCTCGCTGTAGCACCAAGCTGCCGAACACTCCAAACTCAGAAGGCTCGAGTTCTTTTCGAGCAAAAGTACGTTTGCCTGCTGAGTGTAGCCTAATCGAGTTACTCACTAAATCTGTGCATACTTGTCAGGAACTACGCCGAGGTAATTGAGTATTGCGTCGGAGTCATTCGGAAGCAGAAGACCATTGACCAGAGCTCGCATTCAAGTACCCCAGAAACGAAGCCGAGTGACACGGAAGATAACGAAGTGGCGATGCTTGGGATTGATCTGTCTATGCTCAGGATTCGAGCTCTGCATTGCGAGAACAAGATTGACGACGCGATGCGGCAGATGCATAAGCTCGAGATTGCAGCTCCGTCCAGTGCGAAGGTGATTCAACTGAAGCGTTTGCTCCACAACATGAAAGAGCTCAAGCACCGAGCGAACGAACTATTCAAAAAAGGTGACTACGGGCAAGCTCAGCAAGTCTACTCGCAGGCTCTCCACCTCGACGATTCGAATGACGAGTACTGTGCCGTGATCTACTGCAACCGCGCTGCCGCTCTGATGGGCTTGGAGCAGTACGAAAATGCGATCCACGACTGCAATGCGGCGCTTCGACGAAAAGCGCGCTACCCCCGTTGTCATCTTCGCCGAGCACGTTGTAATGTCGCACTGAAGAGGTACGCGGCAGCTATCGCGGACTTCGATCGGTACTTGACCGAGCATCCGTCGCAGTCATCTGGCGAGATCACGCTTGAAAAGGCAAAAGCTCAGGACGCTTTGGAGAGGGAAGCTTCGGAGCGAAAGCGCAAGGAAGAACAGCAGAAGCGAGAACGCCAGAAAGGAAATGGACGGTCAAAGTCGCAACAACAACAGAAATCGCAACAGCAGCAGCAGCGACGATCAGGCAACCGGCATGCGTGGGACGACAGCAAGTTTTACGAGGACTTCTGGCGAAGCTCATCAAGCGGTGGAGGTGGCGGTCGTCAGCAATCTTCCAGTAGTCGAAGCAACAATTCCAGTGCAGCGAGCCACACAAAACTTCGACGGACCCACTATGACGTGCTCGGCATCACCAAATCGGCGACCCAAGACGAAATCAAGAAGGCGTATCGAAAGTTGGCGTTGCTGCATCACCCAGGTATGCTGCTCCGTGGTTCCCAAAGGCTGGTGCCGTGCAGGTGGCATGGTGCTAATGTAATGTTGACCGATTGCAGACAAGGCAAAAGACACAGTTCACGCCGACTTATTCAAGGATATGACAGCTGCGTACAACGTGCTGTCCGATACTGCTGTTCGTGCCAAGTATGATCTCGAAGCCCAGTATGCGGGTTACGGCCGTTATCACGAATACTAGGGGATGTCTTGCTCTATGGCGCGAGGAAATGTTGAGTTCAATTGCTACTGACGCTGGATGCTGCACGTTCGGCCTGCAGCTGCTTGTAATACGCCACCAAGTTCGGCTGCAGGAACAGCTTTTTCCGCACGCTACGCTTTTCGTTCATGTATTCCTGGGCTTGATCGAGCGTGAGATTGCGCGCGTGAAGCAGCCAGGCGAAGACCACGGCAGCGCTGCGTCCGTTGCCACCTTTGCAATGCACATACACGCGCACACCCGCAGCCACTTTCTCCTCGATAAACGCCACGGCCGTTTTCAAGTCTTCAAGCGACGGCTCCGTGTGGTCGATCGTCGGCAAACGGAGCTGCGCGATGTGCAGCTTACGGTACTGCTTGCTGGGGCCGCTGTACTCGTCGCAGAGGTTGACGACGGCGCGGACGCCGCGCGCGTGGAGCTGCTGGACGTGGCCCATGAAGCTCATGGGCGCCGCACCCAGCATTACGTGCGAGTCGACGAGCGACCAGTAGTCTTTGCGGCGCGAGAGGTAGGTGAAGGGCCACGTCGGGTAGAAGTAGGCGCGGCCAGCGATCTTGGCGACGGGATCGGGCAGCAAGTGCTTCTGGTACGCGACGTAGACCAGCGAGAGCGTGATTGCCAAGAGGCGCCAGTCACACAGCGTAACCCACCACGGCTTCATGGTCGACGCAGTTGGGTCATACAGCTCTGTTGAGGCACCCAGCGCAGCGGTGAACTGGACGAGTGACCACATCTTCAGTGGGCGGTTGCTCGTCTGGCCGTGGTGCGGGAACGTGAAGAAGAGCGTAACCACGGGTACATGTTCAGTTTAGTGACATATCCCATGTGGAGTTTAATGACACCCACGCATAAAAAATATATGGAGATGTCTCGTTACGCGGATTCCGACTGCTGCTCGTCGGCAAGCTGGTACTCGGTCAGGAACAGCGACGCTGCGTGTTTTTGTACGTACTTGAGAAAGTCGTTGAGTCGCGGTTGGATCTGCACGAGCTCTCGCTCCGGGATCGTAGCGCTGCGAAGCAACACAGGCAGCCGGACTGCGCACCATCCACAAATATGTGAGCTCCAATCGATTTGGAGACCAAAAATCGAGTTATCCACGCACCAAATAGCCGGATGAGATGCTCGCCGCCATAGATCTGAGATAGCGGTGTGTCGGGATGCTGCTGTTTGATCTGCTGGTATTGCTTCCGCTCGAACCGGTACAGCAGGATCGAGCCCAGCGCGCGGTCGAAATACGCCTGGATGCCGTCCATGATGCTCTCAATGTTCTACAGTTTGTTGATCGCAGAAATTGAGACCAGCCACTGGGTGGAACAAATGACCTTACACCAAGCGCGTTTTCCATACCTTGTACTCCTTGTCTTCCGACGGATCCTCCGCCTTGACCTTGGACCTTTTCAACTCCAAATAGTTGGCAATGATCTGATACACACCCACTACTGTCATAAAATCAACAGCACACAAATAGGATCATGAGCCACCATACATACCTGAGTCACGCACGGTTTCCTCGGGAGCGGAACGAGCTTGTACGGCTCGTGGGTGATGTGCTTCCAGTCCTCCACGAGCTGTTTCTTGAGCGAAAAGGGCATCTGCAGCGCGATCTGGCGCGCGCCGTCCATCGCGTCCTTGTCCAACGTCATTTCTTCGGTGTCGTTCTCTGGATTGAACTTCATTTTCTTAAACGGCGACTTGCGCGACGTGCCTGGGTCGATGCCGCCCGTGTTGATCTTCTTCTGCTTGGCGGCGGCTTTCTTGTTCGCCGACTCCTTGGAGGCGTTGGCCTTGGCCTCGGCCTGCACCTTGCGGTTCGCGGGCGTGTCCTCTAGAATGCGCGTCACCGCGACCCACTCGTCCCACTTCTTGTGCCAGCCTTGGTAGTGGACAAAGTACTGCGTCGAGGCCGTGGGCTTGATCTTGTCGTTGTCGGCGTGGACGCCGCTGCCGTGGTCAATCTTGAGCACCTTGGCCTCGTAGATCATCACGCCGTGGTGCGCCAACACCACATCGCCCGCTTTAATGCCCATCGTTGGTGTTGGTATCCGTTGGTGCTTGTTGGCGTTCGTGCGCGTCGTCGATGCTGGCGAAAGGAGGTTGGCGGTGTTTCTCCGTTTTGTTGCCGCCAAGGATGGCTTGGTTTGCGCGGGCAATCTGCAAAATTGCCAGCAGCGTGTGCGAATATAACCGTAAAATACTGATCCATCTTCCCGCCAAGTTTCTATTATTTTAAACCACATTCAACCAATCACATCGATAGTTTAGGTTTCTTCGTTAGATTCACAATGTTTCACAATCTGAATGTCACTCTTCTGAAAGAGTGTCATAACACGGTAGGTTGGATTGGGTGGGTGCCGCAACGCGGCGACGGAGGAAGGAAGAACCGACCAGCTTCGCACTCTCAAGTGGAGCACTCGGCGTCCCTGGGAGGACGGAGGAGCTTGAGCCATGGCCACGCACGTCGCCCACGACAAGCCCGAGTCGGACGAGCAGCCGGTGCGTCTACGTCTTCCACCAATGGCGGCAATGTATAGAAGTTTACTGATGCTAACCGCATCCGAGCAGACTGTCAAGAAGTTGCGCATCGACGAGGACGCTGCGAGCGTCGAGTCGGCGTCCACGCCCGAGGTGCGCATTCTTTTGGAGATGGTACACTGTAGATGATGGGTGAGTTTGTAACAGTTATGGATGTGGATCATCGTCTGCAGGACAAGGGCGAGTCCGCGGAAGTGTCGGCGGGCGAGAGCAGCGCTGAGGAGAAAGACCTGGAGGTCGCCGCGATCACAGGAAGCAGCGGCCGAACGGCACTGACGCCCAAGGCGACCGCAGCGGCGACGCCAACACCGACGCCGACGCCAACGGCGACGACCTCAGGGTTCAGCGCGTTTGGTGGTTTCAGCGCGGTCTCCAGCGGTGGCAATGGCGCCTCGGGCTTTGCCACGACCGCCGAGTCAACGGAGACCACGACCGTGTCCTCTTCCTCTTCCTCTTCGGCGTCGTCGGGCTTTGCGTCGTTCGCCAAGTCGGCGGAGTCGTCGTCTTCTGGATTCGCGTCCTCTGGATTCCCGTCCTCTGGGTTCGCAACCTCTGGGTTTTCTGGCTTCGCCATGAGCACCGACACGGCGTCCGGCTTTGGTGCGTTCGCCAAGGCGACCACGGACGAGAGCGAAGGCTTTGGCGAGGCCGCCACCGCGGATTTCGACCCGAACGCGGAGGAGCCCACGGCAGAGTTCACTCCTGTGGTTTCGCTTACAGAGGCGGAGGTACGAAACCGGTGGACATGCCCCACGTTGGATTCGAGCCAATCATCTCCCCTTGACGTACCGACCTGCTTTCTTGTGTACTTTTAGATTGCCAATGGTGAAGAAGAAGAGCGTATTATTGTCGAGGTACGATTCCGTGCACGTCACACATGTCCATACTGGAACTGTTCCAATTGCAATGCATTTTTTCTCCCTGTGAAACTCTACAGAAACGTGCCAAGCTCTTCAAGCTCGTCGGGGCTGACTACGTCGAAGTCGGCGTCGGTCCGTTCCGCGTGCTCAAGCCGAAGGCAGCCAAAGACGTGGAGCTCGCTCGAGCGAGCGCACGGATGGTCATGCGACGGGAGTCGCACCCTCGTGGTCCAGGCACCAAGCTCATTCTGAACGCCCGGCTCACGGCGTTCGTGTCCTGCGTGAAGAAGTCGGAAAAGTCGCTCATGGTCGTGATCATCGAGGCCCCCAGAGAAGCCTCGACCGAGCCGGACGCCACCATCAAGCCCGTGACGTACCTCCTACGCTTCGCAGCGCATGAAGATGTCTTGCTGGTCCATGATCGTGTGGTAGACTTGCTGCCAGCCCATGCCACCACGTCCTAAACGTAGTTCCCCTCCTCCATTTTCGTTAGGTGACGACAAAAAAATATACAACCCATACCGATATTTCCCACCAAAATCTTACTGTCTTCCACAAGATTTGATAATCAATGGAGAAATTATTACCGTGCCCGACGCAACAAAGGGTCCTATAATGCGTTTTTACAACTGTAATTACGAATATTGAAGCGGTATTTACGGAATGACTGGCCCCACCAACCAACCAGAAAGCTGTCAACTGGGGAGCTCACCAACACACTCAATCTCTCATTCTTTCAATTGGCACCGACGCCCCATCGACTACAGAACGCGATGTGACGAGTGCTTTCGACTGGACGGTGAAGAAAAACAGCTCCCTCTTCCTACGCGAGATCCTTCGCACTGAGGAAGAACGCTGCATCCGGAATCATATTGCAATCTCCGAGTCCAGTCCGTTTTCCGATTTCAGCCCGTTCGGTATGTGCCCCGAGTGTGCATCTGGATATGTATATGTATATGTGTGTGTATGTGTGGGAGGGAGTGCAATGATGAAATCAGTGTCTGATCTGGCTTGAACCAACTAGCCATGCGGATTCGAATATATCACTATCACCCATAAAATGAGCGCTCCCCGCCTCTAGCATGGATCAGTGTATGTATAGTTGTGTGTGTTGATGGTGTATGAGGAGGGTTGATGACCATATACTTTGGTCCGTGTTCTTGATCCGCGTAATCGCGATGAAATCAACCAAAGTGCTGACCTCCTTAGCCACACATGTGCATATGTATGTTTTGCTTCGTCGTACTCCACGCCGGCAATGTCATGCACGTGGCTTGCGAGCCCCACTATGGTCGGTTCTTCTGAAGATTGTACGCCTCGGGTTCTAGCTGCTGCTCGCGCTGAAAAGTTCGGGCGGTGGTTGGCTTCCGGTCCAGGCGCGTGGTCTCCAGAGGGGCTGGTCGGGAACCTCGAAGGCCATTTGGTTGCATCTTGTAATTGGACCCGGTACTTTTTTCAGAAGCAAAAGCGATGAGCGAAATGCCTGGAGCGATCTTACTACGGAGTCCGCGGCCACTTCTCAGTGCCGCGGAGTCAACATAGATGCTGCCATTCTGTCTCTGTATGTTTGTATGATATGTGTCCGGTGTTGATGATTTAACGATTTCATGCACCACGCTGATGTGAAACTCGTTTCGCGATGCGGATAAACCCATCACCTAACAACCATATTTGTATGAAACACCGATTTGTGCATTGGGCGTGAGAATGCATTTGTTTGCTTTTTTGTAAGTGTCAGTGGGTTGCGCGGGATTACACTTCATATTGCCAGAAAACCCTTTTGGTCCGCTACGGCGGACACCATGTGGAAATCACACCTGTGTTTATGATGCAACACTGGCACCGTTATGATCTGCATTTATGTGTGTGTGTATGCGAGTGGCCATGTGCAGCGAGCGAGATGACGAGATCATTGTTTTTGGATTCCCCTTCTTGAATTCTGTGATGAGCATCCTCCTATCCGATCGTCTCCTGCACTTTTGCGTTTGCGTGGTTTGTGAGTTTGGCGATGATTAAAGTATCCAACACAGACCTGTTCTGAAACAAATATGTGGATATGGTAAACATGCATCACCATATGAGCCAACTCGACTGTTCTCTATTTTTCCCAGTCCATGGATCTAAATGATCTCTATGGATTAGTGGCTCTTACTTTGCTGCATTCTACAATGTTGCGGCGTCGGCAGTGATTAAAGTATCCAACACAGACCTGTTCTGAAACAAATATGTGGATATGGTAAACATGCATCACCATATGAGCCGACGCCACTCTGCTTCTTACGCGCCACAAACATACAAGAGTAGCTAGCTATCTGTATCTGTGGACTTAATCTCTCTTTCGTCTATTGACTTCAACTTGACTCGGATCTCGTATTACTGTTCATTTGATCATGATCCCGTTCGAGGCGATGTCGGGCGACTTGGGCTTGAGCTCCCGGTCGCTGCTGGAGCCTCTGCCACCGGTGCGTTCTTTGGATCCAAACTCGCAGCGACGGCCAGCGCGTCGATCAGTAGTCTCCTCGCGCGCTCGTAGTCGTTGGCGTCCAGCGAGTACAGGTCCTCGGGCTCGCGCGCCTGCTCGAGGTACTTGCCAAACTGCGCGTGGCCCGGCGACCGCCAGATCAGCGCGGCCACGTCGTCTTGAAGTCGCGCAAACTCGGGCTCGGACAGCTCCTGCTTGGCGAGACGCAACAGCTCGAAGCTCTGGACCGCGAACCGCATCGATTCGTACCGTAGCGTCTCGACGGGGAACCCGTCCTGGCCCGGTAGCACAAAGTACATGTCGCCCACTTTCCACATGGGGCTCCGCCACTTGAGGTTCTCCCACGGTTTCGCCGGCCACAGGCAAAAGTTCCACCGCAGGAAGCCATCGAGACCCAGGAAATGCGTCAAAAAGCCCACGAGCTCGCCCTCCACGAGCGGAGACGACACGAACTGGTTCGGGTAGCCCGGTCCGCAGCACACGTACCAGCAGAACCGGCCCTGTTGGACCTCTCGCACGTGGCGAGCCCACCGGTGGGTCACGTCCAAGTCAGCGCACACCAGTGGGAGCAGCGGCACCACGTCGACAACCTGCGGCGGCGCGTGCTGCAGAAAATCGAGATGGTTGAGCGCCACTTTGACTTTGAACCGCGGCGCCGCGCGCTCGAGGAACGCCATCTGTGCATAAAAAGCCACCAAGTCGCTCGGCTCGTCGGCACACACACGGACGCGGTCAGCGAGCTGGCGGCGGACGCAATGGTCATGGATGAGCGTGACGAAGCGCTCGATCTCGGCCATGGAGCGAAGATACCGCACGCGCTGCGTCGTGCGATGCACGCAGCGGATGCGCCAACTGTCGAGCGGACGGTCAGTTTCGCAAGATTTTAGGGGCTTGTGGTTGTCAGCAGGGGGAGAGGCCGATGCCGGTGACGAGGTCGTCGTCGATGCGCTGGACGCGTGCTCGCTGGTGCTACCGCCACCAGCCGCCAACGAGCTCGCCACGGGACTACCAAAGCCGTTGGCCGCGTCTTTCCAGATCGAAAACAAGCCGAACACCTCGATCTCGGCGGCCATGTGGTGCTTGTCTGCGAGCGCGAGCAGCCGGTCAAAGTGCTGGAAGTCGACGCTGAGCACGCCTTTGGCGTCTTCATACACGTCGAGCACCGCGTGCTCGTACAGCGCCGAAGGGTACGTGGTCTCGTTGTAGCACTGTTGGCCGGCCCAGGGCATCTCCGAGACCACGACCGTCAAACACTTTTGACCGAGCTCGGCAAGAGAGGCAAAGTACCGATCGATCAGCGCGAAATGCGCGTCGCTCCACAGTGGCACACCGCCATGGCCGCGCGCGATGGACGAGTGGTGCTGCCACAGATCCAAGTGGAACGCCCACTGCGAGGGCGGCGGCAGCACTACATTGGCGACGCGGACTTGGATGGTCGTGGCCCAGCTGAGCTCCTCGTCCGTGAAGCCCGCGTGTTGAGTATACAGCCGCACGGGGATCTCGTAGGTGCCTTCGCCCACCGCGTCACCCACGCGCACGCGCACGTACACTGCGTGCTCGAGCGCCAGCGCCTCGGACGCTGTGCGCCGCTCGAGCGTCTCCATCACGCGGTCGTTCATCTCATTACTGACATACCCGACCATGAGCACCTGGATCTGCATCGACTGCGGCACGTACGCCGTCTCGACCTGCACGCGGCAGCGCGGCGCGTGGCCGTGCGCGAGGAACCAATTGGCGTGGTCGGTCGTGAGTTGGAACGGGTCGTTGGCCAGCACACGGAGCTGCGTGCCGACCACTTGGTTGCGCACGGCGACGAGGTGGACGCCGTCGCGGTCGTCGTGGAACGACTCGGCGTGGGCCCACTCAACGCGCGCAAAGCGGTCGGTGGCTGGTGCACGACGCCTGTCACCGTCGTCGTGACGGTGGTGGTGGTGGTAGTGGTGGTCGGACAACCGCGACTTGCCATTCATCTGGTCGTCGGCTTCTCGGTCCATTCGCACTAGCAAGGGATGCGGCGTCGTACGCGCCAGCTGCTTGGTCATCGCCGGTGCAAAGTGGCAGTGGAGCAGCATCGCCGCGCGCTTGCGCTTCCGCGGCGACAGGTCGATGTGCGACGGCATATACGCGCCCAGGCTTGCTGTGCGTGCGAGCGCGTGCAGGTGGCGCGACGGCGGCGACAGCAGCGCGTGGCTGTGGCTGAGGCTGAGGCTGTGGCTGTGGCTGTGGCTGTGGCTGTGGTCGTGGTTGTCGGCGGTAAGCGCGCCGTGGAACGACGCCGGCCGGGCGAGGCGCTGCGCGTCAGCGGCGCCCTGGAGCAGAAAGTCGTCCATAACGTCGATAGCCGCGAGGTCGCTGTCGTCGATGTCCAGCGACGAGGTGTCGGACATGGCAGTGTCGTTGGCGTCGTCGGACATGTCGGCGTCGAACTCGTCCCCACCGCCGGCGCTGGCGCCAACGACACTACCAGCACCAACGCCGCCAACGCCAGCAAGCGACGCTGAGGATGCAGAGGAGGAGAGCACGCCGCTGCCGTTGGCGCGGTACACGTCGTCGAAGCTGCCGCGCGGGAGCGACGCCGACGGCGACGCCATGGTTCTCTTCTTCCGTTGGATTTCTTGCAAGTTGAGCTTGTAGACACAGAAACTCAGACTCAGAATGTACCAGACCAACGGTACAGCATCTCTTGGTTTATTGCCGAGTTGGCTGGGGTAGCAGCGCGTACTGTAGTACTCATGTCAAAGACGGGAGCAAAATAGAAACCTAACGAACAAACCCTTTCAGATTTGATCAACTCGCCAATGACAAGTGTCTGGGATGCAAATTTGATTTTCGTGTGGTACACACTATTGGTTGCTGCACTTTGGTTTTCGAAGTGGTGCATAAGTGCACAAATCAACAATTAGTGACGTCCTAGTCATTGAGCCGAGGTTACCTCCGCCCGGGACGCTGGGTGGTCACGTAGAGAAGGCTATGGTCTGGTGACAGTCGATCACGTGAATATACGGGTGAAAAGGGATCTACTCCGGTTGATTCTTTTGTTTATCTTTCTCTATGGATTATTCGAGCTATCTACCACATTGTCTTCATCCGACAGCGGATCAGAGCCATCCAAAAGATTCATCTGCTCTAGTTTCTCAACCAAAGAATCAATTGTAGCTTGCATCAACTCATCGACTTGGACTACGACACCTTCCGTGGCGTTGGATGCCACCAACTTGCACT